>SOPF01027679.1:434051-474670 GCA_012979155.1 Hypericum perforatum | reverse complement strand
TCTGACCAAATTATACTTAATCCTAATAGGTGAATTTTGGTCAGATTATAATCTACTAAACAAGAATCTAAGTAGATAATATCAAATAGAATAACTAATATTGCACGTCCTAAACAAGTGGATTCATGGACTAAATAAGCTGATTCTTCTTGATTCTTCTTATGTGCATGCTTCAAGAAGTTTATGTGCATGTCAAACATCCAAATTAGCCTCCAATATGTGCATAGCCTTTGCATGGGCCTTATGCATGTCCTTCCACTTGTACGCACTTGCTTGAGCCCAAACTTCCTCCATTAATCCATTAAAATCACCTTAAAACTTCTTGGCTCTTGCTCATATCATTGGCCCAATTGGAACTTGAACTTAATGAGAGACTTGTAGCTCGTTTGTATGTGTGCTCTTAGGTGTGCTCACATCACTGTTGGTCGTCAGAGGGTGTGTACTTGATTAGGATCGGGCACAGTCGAGGCAAGTGTTAGACACTTTCTTTGTAAGATGAGATTGCCCTATATATTTTAGTGCACTATGGGCTACGGCAAGTGTCCCCATGATACAACAATTGTTTGGGCGTTTCTAAGACCATTGCACACGAGTCTCAAAATTTTTAGGCAAACCCTTATATACCTAAAACTTTCGACAGACTTTTTCTAAAGAAGGGAAGGAGAGAAGATAACTATGCTAAGATGATGCAAGTTGCTTGGATGATTTACAAATAAGGGGGGAGGTCTATTTATAAGCAATGGAGGATGGAGATTTGAAAGGCCACGAGGACTTATGAAGAGTCATGTCTAAATTTTTATTAATTTGTTCATATTCTTTCATTATTATTTAGCTAATCTGTGTCCTTTGACTTTGTGTCCTTTTGATTTTTAAACCAAATGATACCAATAATCTAAAAGACACCAACACATAAGCAAAGGACACCAACAATCTTCCACATGGTTAATAATTTAGTCCACGAGATCTTTCAACTCAAATCTCTTATCTCCTACATGAATGATGACCAATGCATGCAGACTCTAATCGAAAGTTCTGATGTGTTATTATTGCATCAAGATAGATAGCTTGCAGCTTTGAACCTTCTCTAGTAATATGTTATCGGATTTATTTGCTGCTCGGTGAACGTGATGTCTTGAACTGTTAGCTTTTGGCGTAAACAAAGACAATAATATTTACACTATAATAATCCTAGTATATTTAGGTTCTCACATTGTGTCTTTTTCAGCCATAGACCGTATCTTGGATTCAGAAGTATTTTCCAATTTGAAACAGTCTCACTTCACACTTATATATATGATCTTCTATCAGAAGTATCCTGCGATACTCTACTTTCAACAAGGTATATGAATTATTAAAAGTGTAATGCTTAACCTCACCACACCTCTGTAAGTCAATACCTGGGCAGCTTCTGAGAATGAGATAGGTTATAGGTGATTAGCTGAATCCTCCATAACTTAGTTATCTCATTGAACCAAGTTTGTGAGATCTCCATTCATCATGGTTGAGTTACCACTATGGACATACCTTTTATATGGACTTTAATCTTATTCCCCTTACTGCATTGTACATTTGATCTCTATTGATTCCTTTTGTAAAAGGATCAGCTATATTGTCCTTGGACTTTACGTAACTAATGATGATCACCCCATTAGAGATCAATTGTCTAACAATATTATGACTCCAACGGATGTCGAGACTTACCATTGTACATTGTACTTTGTGCTCTCCCAATTACAGACATGCTATCACAATGTATCAATATGGGGGGCACCAATTTTTCCTAGCATAGAATATCCTCTAAGAGGTTTCTGAGCCATTAAGTTTCTTCCCCTGCTTTTTCTAGTACTATAAATTCATACTCTATTATGGATCGAGCTATGCACATTTGTTTAGAGGATTTCCAAGACACAGCTCCTCCTTCTATGGTGAATACATATCCACTTGTAGATTTGGAGTCCTTCATGTACGATATCCAGTTTGCGTCACTATATCCTTCTAATACAGCTGGATATTTAGCATAGTGTATGCCATGGTTTATGGTATACTTTAAATATCGTAAAACTCTTTCCTGAGCTAGCTAGTGATCCTTCTCGGGATTACTTATGAATCTAGTAAGCTTACTAACTGAGTACGCAATATTGGGATGAGTGCAGTTCATTAAATATATCAGGCTCTCGATAATTTGTGCATACCTTAATTGTGATACTGGGTCCCCTCGATTCTTGGTTAAGTATAGATTTAAGTCTACCAGAGTCTTAACTGGAGGTTTGTCAAAAGTTTCAAATTTCTTGAGAACGCTTTCCATGTAGTGAAATTGTGTCAAGACAATTTCGTCAACTTTCCTAAAGAACTTTATCCTTAGTATGACGTCTGTCAGACTCATATCTTTCATGTCAAAGTGGTCATTTAACATGCCCTTAGTTTTCACAATAACTTCTTTATTGCTTCCTATAATTAGTAAGTCATCTATGTAGAGACATACAATTATGTAAGCTTCAGGTGTGCCCTTAATATAAACACATTTATTGCACTCATTGATCTTAAATCCATTTGATAGCATTGTCCAATCAAAATTCTTGTGTCACTATTTCGGCGCTTGTTTAAGCCTGTATAGTGACTTGACCAACCGGCACACTTTACGCTCTTGACCAAGAGCTATTAACACTTCTGGTTGCTTCGTGTATATCTCCTCTTCTAGTTCTCCATTCAGGAAAGTTGTTTTTACATCCACCTGATAGATCTCAAGGTTATAGAGAGCTACAACAGCTATGAGCACTCTAATTGATGTGATTCTTGTGACCGGCAAATACGTGTTAAAGAAATTATATCCCTCCTTCTGTTTGAACTCCTTAGCTACTAATCAAGCTTTGTACTTATCGATTGATCCATCAGCTTTGTATTTCCTTTTTAGGATCCACCTGCACCCCAAAGGTTTGTAGTTAGGTAGGAGATCCATGATTTTTTATGTATGGTTTCGCATAATAGACTCTATCTCACTATTGATAGCTTCCTTCCAGAGAAGGGTATCTGGACTGGACAATGCCTCTTAGGATTGTCCTGGATTCATGATATGAATCTGATGGGCCAAATAGTTTAAGCTAAGTTTTAATGGAATAACACAAGAAGTTTGGGCTCAAGAAAGTTTGTACAAGTCCAAGGACATCCATAAAGTCGATACAAATCCCATGCACGTCATTAAAGCTATTTTGGAAGCTTGAGATGCACGCAATCTTCTTGATGCATGCACACTTGAAGTTCAGTCTATTTAGGACGTGCATCATCTTATTTTGGGACGTACATCTACTATATATTTACTACATATTATATGCTTAGATTTGTTTCTTGTTTAGTTATTCTTAATTGGGCCTGAATCTCCTTGTTTAGGGATTCAATTTTTGGCCAGATTTTAGAAGCTCCTTTTTATGAGTTATTGTGGTTAGGAATATTTTGATACATTGGAGCCTATATAAAGGACTCCTAGCAATAAAAATGAAATATACATCTTTTGCATAATAAATTCGTTAGTTTGATAACTCTTTGTATGTTCTTGCTTAGGCTGGTGTGCTTAGCTAGGACAAATATAAAATGGTCTATCCATCACCATTTATGGCATGATTTGACCTTAGACTAAGGTTCTTGATTTTATTGCTTTGGGTTGAGGTGAATTAATACCAAGGTTCATTGTAAGGCGTAAGTCGTGGGTTGCAGTCTGCTTCACCTTAAAGTAGCAAACGGTCTGAGTTGTGAGTCTCTTCCCAAGATTCATATCAGTTCATCTTCTAACGCATAAGTTAGATAGTCCAGACCAAAGGATTTGGCTGCCTTTTCCTTTTGTTATGTCTAGGTTCGTCATCTTCCTAACTTACCCTTGCATAGCCTCGTGTGCCTTTTTCTTGGGACTTCCTTCCTTCCTTTCCTTATTAGGAATGATATCCTCAAAGAACGTTACGTTCCTTGATTCTATGACCATTCCTGCATTTATTTCTGGATTCTCAGATTTGTGCACTAAAAATCGATAAGCACTACTATTTTGTTCATATCCTATAAAGATGCAATCAATGGTCTTGGGTCCTATTCTCACCTGCTTTGACTTAGGTACCTAAAACTTTGCTAGGCACTCCCAACTTTAAGGTAATTGTAGGAAAGGTTCCTTCCTTTCTATAGCTCGTATAGAGTTTTATCCATTTTCTTGTGTGGCAGCTTATTTAGAATGTGGTTAGCTGAGAGCACAGCTTCACCCCACATATTTTGGGATAAGCCTGAGCTAATCTACATAGCGTTCATCATCACCTTAAGAGTTTGATTTTTATGTTCAGCTATGCTATTCGATTGAGGTGATTATGGAGCAGCCATCTAATGAATAATGTTGTATTCTTTATAGATTTTCTTAAACGGAGCTACATATTCTCCTCCTCTGTCACTTCATATCATTTTGATTTTTATGCTGAGTTGATTTTCAACTTCATTCTTATACCTCTTAAAGGTCTCAAGAGCTTCATCTTTACCTTTTAAGAGATATACATAATAGTATCTGATGCAATCATTAACAAACGTGATGAAGTATTTCTTTTCTCCTTTAGTTTACACGTATTTCATATCGCATGTATCCGTATGAATTAACCAATAAAGGTGTGGTACTTCTTTCCACCGAATGGAAAGGTGCTTTGGCCATTTTAGCCTCCACACATACCTTACATTTATCGGAAAGGTTGAATTCTAGATTTGGTAATAAATTTAAACTAACCAACTTTCTTAGTAAGTTTCAATTTACGTGATCTAATCTACCATGCTATAAATTAGAACACTCGGCCAAGTAAGAAGAAGCTTTAACTTTATTCTGACCGTGAAAGGTACAGTGAACATTTATTATATTCATCTTAAAAAGCCATTTTTCTAGGTAACCCTTGCCTATAAATTGACCCGCTTCAGTCAGTACAAATTTATCTGCCTCAAATACAAGCTTAAGACTGGCTTTGCTTAATAGGGAGCCAGAAACTAAGTTCTTGCAGACATTTAAGACATGCAGCATATCCTTGAGGGTCAACTCTTTTCCCGAGATTAGCTTTAGGACCACCTTGCCTAGTCTGACGATCTTGGATGTTATGGAATTTTCCATAAACATCTTTCGGGCATTGATCGGCATATAGCTTGAGAACATCTCCTTTTCCGAGCAGATGTGGCAAGTAGCTCTAGTGTCAACAAACCACTCTCTCGGATTTTCCACCAGGTTGGCCTCGAATACCACAATTGATAAATCTATCTCGGATGGGTCTTCCGTAAAGTTAGCCTTTCCTTGATTGTCCTTCTTAGGCAGGCAACAATTCTTAGCCATGTGGTCGGGTTTATCGCAGTTGTAACAATTACCCTTGATCTTCTTATTCTTGATCTTCTTAGGCTCTTGCTTCTCCTGCTTGTCCTAGGACTTCTTCCTCTTCTTGCCATATTTTTCTCGGTGAGGTGCACAGTGGTCTTAAAGTTGGCCTTTCTTTGCTTGACTTTAAATTTTTGGTTGTCTTCCATAATCCAAAGTCTCACGATCAGGTCTTCTATGCTCATATCCTTCCTGTTGTGCTTGAGATAGCTCTTGAAATCTTTCTAGAGGGGGGAAGCTTCTCGATCATCGCAACCACTTGGAAGGACTCATTGAGTTACAACACTTCAGCTTGGATCTTATGAAGAATCAACTACAACTCCTATACTTGGTCGATGATCTTCTTGGAGTCCACCATCTTGAAGTCGAGGAATCGACCGATAATGAATTTCTTCATCCCAGCATCTTCTGTTTTGTACTTCTTCTCGAGTGAACTCCATAGCTCCTTAGCAGTATTGGCTAGTGCATAGACATTATAGAGTGTGTTATCTAGTCCATTTAGGACGTAGTTATGGCACAGGAAGTCATTGTGACTTCACACATCAAGAGCATTGATCTTCTATTGATATGTCTCATTCTCTATGATTTTTGGTGCATCCTCTTTCAAGAACCGAACCAAGTTAAGTGTGGTCAGATAGAACGCCACCTTCTACTGCCACCTCTTGAACTTGGTGCCATTAAACTTTGCTGACCTTTTAGCGTGGACAGTTTCTAATACTGTAGTCAATGCGATGGGGCTAGTCGATGCCATCTTCAAGTATACCAAATTTTGTCTTACTATTGATGGTCGTTGGATGTACTTGATTAGGATCGGGCACAGTCGAGGCAAGTATTGGACACTTTCTCTGTAAGATGAGATTGCCCCACATATTTTAGTTCACTACAGGCTATGGCAATTGTCCCCAAGATACAATGACTGTTCGGGCATTTCCAAGACTGTTGCACACGAGTTTCAAAACTTTTGGGGTGAACCCTTATATACCCGTTACTTTCGACGGACTTTTTCTAAAGAAAGGAGGGAAAGTAGATAACTATGCTAAGATGATGCAAGTTGCTCGGATGATTTGCAAATAAAGGGGAGAGGTCTATTTATAGGCAATAGAGGATGGAGATTCAAAAGGTCATGAGGATTTATGAAGAGTCATGTCTAAATTTTTATTAATTTGTTCATACTCTTTCATAATTATTTAATTAATTTATGTCCTATGATTTTGTGTACTTTTAATTTTTAAACCAAATGATACCAATTATCCAAAAAACACCAACACACAAGCAAACTACACCAACAGTCACAATATCAATCATTAATCATGAGCTAACAAAATCTCCTTGCCGTAAAAAATCACTCAACATAAATGAGTATATAAGTAAATGTATATGCTTATTTAGGTTCAACACGAGTACGACAGAATATGACCACTTGTAAATTTGTGGGTATCCATCAAGTCAACAGGTGTGTTCTCTGTGGGGTTTGTTTGTCCGAGCCACACCTTTTTTGTGGTATCATGTTTTGTCGATTTATTTCCTATTGCTTTTGCTTGAGTCATCGTTGCTTAGTTTTAAGCTTGTATTTGAAGCAGATAAATTTGTACTAACTAAAGTAGGTCAATTTATAGGAAAGAGTTACCTAGAGGAGAAGCTATTTAAGATGTATGTAATAATCTTACATCACACCTTTGACGGTGAAAATAAAGTTAATGCTTCTTCTTACTTGGCCGAGTGTTCTAATTTATGGTATAGTATATTAGGACACATAAATTTAAACTTGCTAAGAAAGTATTAAATTTAAATTTATTACTAAATCTAAAGTTCAACCTATTTGATAAATGTAAAGTATGTGTAGACGCTAAAATAACACACATCAAATAACTGATCTGTACTCACCTCAATGAAATGGCATAGCTGAACACAAGAATTGAACTCTTAAAGAGATGATGAAAAATGTGTTTATTAGCTCAAGCTTATCCTCAAACACGTGGGGGGAAGCTGCACTCTCAGCTAACCACATTCTACACAAGTTACCACACAAGAAAATGGATAAAATTCCATATGAACTATAGAAATGAAGGAAGTTCCTACGATTACCTTAAAGTGCGGGGTACCTAACAAAGTATGGTGATTTCTTTGATATGTATTCACCGGTCATAAGAATCACATTAATTAGAATGCTCATAGCTATTGTGGTACTCTATAATCTCAAGATCCACTAGATAGACGTAAAAATAACTTTCCTAAATGAAGAACTAGAAGAGTAGATATACATGGAGCAAGCTCAAGAAATCTGAAACTTTTGACAAAGCTCTAGTTAAAACTCTAGTAGATTTGAATCAACACTTAGCTAAGCATCGAGAAGACTCAGTATCTCAACTGAGGTATGCATAAATTATCATGAGCTTGATGTATTTAACAAATTGCACACGTTTTGATATTGCTTACTCAGTTAGCAAGCTTAGCAAATTCTCAAGTAATCCAGAAAAAGATCATTGACTAGTTTTAGAAAGAGTTTTATGATATTTAAAGCATACCATAAACCATGGCATACACTATGCTAAATATCCTATTGTATTACAAGGATATAGTGACACAAACTAGATATCAAACACTAAGGACTCCAAATTTACGAGTCGATATGTATTCACTATAGGAGGAGGAGATATGTCTTAGAAGTCCTCTAAACAAATGTGCATAGCTCGATCTACCATAGAGTCAAAGTTTATAAAACTAGACAAAGCTGGACAAGAAGTTCAATAGCTTAGAAACTTCTTAAAGGATATTCTATACTGGAGCAAACTGGTGCCTTCCATATTGATGCATTGTGATAGCATATCTATAATCGAGAGAGCACAAAGTATAATGCATAACAAAAAGTCTCAACATATCTTTTGGAGATACAATACCATTAGATAGTTGATCTCTAGTGGGGTGATCAACATTAATTACGTAAAGTCTAAGGATAAATTAGCTGATCCTTTTACGAAAGGAATCAATAAAGATCAAATGTACAATATAGTAAGGGGAATGGGATTCAAATCCA
This sequence comes from Hypericum perforatum, assembly GCA_012979155.1. Lineage (NCBI taxonomy): Eukaryota > Viridiplantae > Streptophyta > Magnoliopsida > Malpighiales > Hypericaceae > Hypericum > Hypericum perforatum. The sequence continues at coordinate 466,265 of SOPF01027679.1, read as the reverse complement.
CACACTAAGAATGTCCATAATGGTAACTAAACCAGGATGATTGGAGATCCCCATAAATTTGGTTCAATGAGATAACTAACTTGTGGAAGGTTCAGTTAATCACCTAGAACCTATCTCATTCTCAGAAGCTATCTTGGTGTCAACATGTTGAGGTATGGTAAGGTTGAGTATTATGCTTTCAATAATTCCTATACCTTGATAAAAGTGGAGTATAGCAGGATACTATTGATAGGAGATCAAATACATAAGTGTGAAGTGAGACTGCTTCAAATAAGAAAATACTTATGAATCCAAGATACGATCCACGGCCAAAACAGACACAATATGAGAACTCAAATATACTATGGTTATTATTGTGTAAATGTTATTATCTTTGTTTATGCCAAAAGCTAATAGTTCAAGATATCATATTCACCGAGCAATGAGTAAATCCAATAACATATTACTAGAGAAGATTCAAAGCTTATCTCAATCCAATAATAATATGTCAGAATTTCTGATTAGAGTCTACATGCATTATTCATCATTCATATAGGGAATTGTTGGAACGAATGAGCCTAACACATGAGTCCAAGGCCCAAAAGCCCAGAGTGAGTTAGAAGGTACAAGAGTGTGTACCATATTAATTAGTAAGGGATGTTTCTAAATTTTAAAGGAACTTCTATCCTTATTTCTCAACTCAGTTGACTGCTCCTATGGTTGACTCATTGCTAGTTGTCAAGATGGTTCAAAGCACCATCTGAGTACGAGCATTAGTATGGGCCTAGGTCAGGGTCTGTAAACAAATGCTTTAGTGTATTATGGTGCACTTGGTACTTCACATACCACCACGTATTGAGGAGTTAGAGGAGCTCTAAAGTTTTACAGAATTTTGAAGCACTCCAGATAGCCCACAAGACACTAACACTCTGAATGGACGCAAAGAGGAGGAGGTTGGATAAGGCTTATCCAGAGTGTATTCAAAGGGATGCCAATCTCGATAAGGCCTATCCAAAAGACAATATAAAGGAAAGCAATAAGAGATAGACAGATAGCCTGCTAGCCACAAGTTATGTCTATTCGGAGGATGCTCATGGCTCTTTGGGATAACAGCCTCCATCCCTGTAAATAGATGGATCCTCCTCCCATTCCATCCATCTTAGCAACAACCCAAGCATTGTCTATCTTCTTCTCTCCCCCATTCTTCACTTACAATAAATCCAAGTCCGAAAATTCTGGGTATATAAGGGTTTGCCAAAAAGTTTCAAGATATGTATGCAACAGTCTTGGAAATGCCCAAATAGTTATTATATCTTAGGAACAATTATTGTAGCCTACACCGCATTGAGATATATAGATCAATCTTGTCTTATAGAGAAAGTGTCCAATACTTACCATGACTGTAATTCGATCCTAATCAAGTACACCGAACTTGACGACCAACATAAAGTTACTCATCTGTCTCTTTGGTTGGAAGCAAGACTAGCATCTAGTTTATGGAAATCCTTTTTATGGTTTTGGAGTTAAGAAAGAGGATGAGAAGATAGAATATGGATGGGAAAGAAAAATGAAAATAAAATGGCAAAGGAAATGGTAAATTTTCCTACAAAATTAAAATAAAAAAAATTAGGAAAGTGAAATTGAAAGGTAGCTATAAAATGAGTGTTTTTTAGAGTTGAGGAAAGTTAGAGAGAGTGCGTGATAATCGAGGAGAAGAAAAAAGAGGGGATGTAAAAGTCATAGTTTAAAAAATGCAGTCCAACCGATAGTTTGACTGGTTAGACCACAAATCATTTACTTTAGCAGTTTGATTTTAGGGATAAAATCAGATCTATAAGAATGGCAGTGAGGAGAATGGCATGGCTGGACCATATCAATATAGAGAAGGATATGGAGAATGACGTGTTGCTGGTCCGATAGGATCCCCTCTAACATAGGACCGTCTTGAAGATTCCACAAGCTCACCTTACTTCGAACATATACATAGGAGATGTATGGGAGGTTACGTGGAAGTTGGCCAAGTTTTACTTCATTTATCTCTTGTAATAACTCTTGTAATGATCAGTTTAAAATTTTGCACGTTAGAATCTGAATAAGGCAGCATTGAATGCCAATAATGAGAGGGATAAAGTGGTTGAAACAGTTTTGGAAGGAGCTCAAATGTTCGCCCCTTTCTCTGCCATGATTCTTGCCTTCCTATTAATAATATAATTTGAATCCAATAATGATCATGAAGAGAATATTCCCAAATTAAGCTGCAAGCTTGTGTTAACAAAGTGAATTTCGTGAGGGTGCATACTTGTTGTCCTTGTGTTCAAATTGCCCTAAGCTGGCCATTCTAGAAATAGAACTTCCTTGATTCTAGCAATGGAAGTTGTGAAGATTAAGGTTTTATCCAAAAACTTTTCGTTCCATTCATAATTTATTCATACGTCCCAAATTTTGATATTACGCTGCGTCACCCTCCTTGTCCTAGATCTTTCCCTTCAGATTTTAGGGTTAAATATGGGTTTTTGTTTGGAGTTGGTTGGTTATTCTTTTTTGTATTTTTCTGGGTTATTGTTGCTCAAAGGATGAATGAAAATGATGATTTTTTATTTTTTTATCTAACGGTATAATGGTCATTTTCATGATAAATTTTTTTAAAAAAAGTGCTAACGTCATCGTAAGACCTCTAACCAATATTTCATTATAGATTATGGATCTTAGATCTAGTTCAAACAATATAGGGACCTTACCATAATAATGGGTATAAGTCAGGGACCTGAAAGTAATTTACCCATTTAAAAATGGTAAAAACCAAAATATCCCAAAATTAGTCCCCAATTTCGAGTCTCTCTGTTCTTTGACTCTCTGTGACCGCTCGACCATTGTCTCCTACTCTACTTCTGGCCAGCTATGGAGGGAGGTAGAGGCAAGGGTGGTGATGGAGATGAAGCTGCACTAATGTTTCTTGATAAGCATGACCGAATCCCCTTTTGAAGGTTGTAATTTAGGCATCATAACATGTTATAGTTCTAGAAACAAGTATAATTTGAACTCTGTTCCTACTACAAGTCTAAATAAAAGTCTTTTGTTATTTTAGGCATTTTATTATTCCTATTTTGTTAGGCAAGACTAAATAGGAGTCTTCTGTTACTTTAGGTATTTTATTGTTCATGTTTTGTTCGATTTTGGTGTCTTTAATCTCCTATAAAAGGAGAGCTACATTATTTGTGTTAGAGAGACTTTTGATTATTAAACAAAACCCTTGGGTTTGCACCCAACTCTTTGGTCACCTTTCATAGTTCCGAGCAAATTGTGGAATTGAGACCTTATTATCGTGCATGTTCGTGTCTTTTGTCAAAATCAATATCCTAAAGCTCAAGGACAACATGTCGTTTTACTTAATGGTGTTGAAACTATCAAGGTGATGCTCCCTCTTAGTTATTATTTTTATGATGATAAGGCTACTGAAGAAGCATATGCACATGATGATGGTGAACCTGCTCTAGTTAGTCGACAATCTTATTTTTCTCCAAAGCAACCTGATAAGAATGTCCAACACCACTCATTATTTGAGTCAACATGTACCAGAGGGGGTAAGATTTGTCATTTTATTATTGATTTGGGTTCCTGCAAAAATATTATTATTGATGATGTGACTAAGCTTTCTTTCTTACCTGAGGCATACCCATAACCTTATAACCTAGCCTAGCTTCAAAATGGCAAAATGTGATAATAGATCATCGTGTGCTCGTATGCTTTTCTATAGGAGATAAGTACATGGATAATTTTTGGTGTGATGTTGTTCATATGAATGCTTTCATCTTTTGCTTGGGCGTCCATGGTAATTTGATTGAGGTGTTATGCATGACAGTCACCAAAACACCTACTCATTCTTATTCTTAGGGAAAAAATTGGTACTTGTTCCATCTACTCTACTTCTTCTCCCAACTATCCATAATGAGAAAGTCCTCTTTCTTAAGTGGGCTATATTCTTTGATGAAATGGGTACCATACCTTTTACCCTTATTGTTTACTCTTGATCTAACAAGTTCTATATCTATGCCGTCCGAGATGGATCCTCTTTTCCAAGAGTTTGTAGACCTCCCACCTGGTCTCCCTCCTCTACGTGATGTACAACATCACACTGACCTGGTTCCAGGAGCTCAATTATCGAATGAGCCCAACTAAACATGAGGAATTATATAGACAAGTGGAAGAGCTACTTCGTAAAGGGCATGTGCTAGAGAGTCTTAGCCATGTGTCATCCCTGGCCTCTTTATACCAAAAAAGATGGGGCTTGATGTCTATGCATAAATAGTCGCGTAGTAAATAATATCACAGTTTGATATCATCTTCAAATACCTTGCCCTGATGATTTATTAGACCAACAAACTAGAGCTACTATCTTTAGTAAGATGGACTTGAAGAGCATATATCACCTTCGAATTTGCCCTAGTGATAAGTAGAAAATAGATTTCAAGATGCAAGAAGGCTTATTTGAGTGGCTCGTCATGCCATTTGGCCTTTCCAATGCCCTAATTACTTTTATGAGGGTTATGAATCAATTATTATGAGCTCTCATTAGTTCATGTATTGTCGATTACTTTGACGACATCTTGATTTACTATAAGACTAGAACTGATCATTTAAAGTACTTATGACAAGTTCTCCTCATTCTTTGTTAAGAACAATTTCATACTGCTCCAGCCAAGTGTGAATTCAGGTCTTCCTCGATTCTCTTCTTAGGGTATCGCATCTCTACCAAGGGCATTAGTGTTGATATCTCAAATATTATTGCTATTTGGGATTGGCCGACCCCTAATACTATGATAGAAGCCCACAGCCTTCATTGGTTAGGTTTGTTCTATAGACAATTTATCCCTCACTTTAGTACCTCAATAGCCCCTATTAATGATTCTATATATGGGAAGTCATTCATGTGGAGCTCTATCATGAACACTATCTTCGTGATGTGAAAAGGTGCCTTACAAATGCACTAATCTTAGTTCTTTTGGATTTTGCCACACCTTTTGAACTCCATTTTTTATGCTTCCAAAGTTGGTATTGGTGCTATTTTAAGACAAAGTGGCCGCCCTATTGCCTTGTTTAGAGAGAAATTAACAAGTGCACGACTTTGTTATAGTACTTATGACATGGAGTTTTATGATGTGGTATGTGCGGTACAACATTGACAAAATTATCTATTTCTCAAGAAGTTCATCTTGTATACTGATCATGAAGCTTTAAAGCATCTAGCCACTCAAGATTCTCTCTCGGTTTGATATGCGCAATGGTAGGTCATCCTCCAACAATTCACATATGTGATTAAACACCAGTCAAAAACAACCAACAGGGTTGCAGATGCCTTAAGTCATCGCACTTTTCTCCTTGCAGATATGCTAGTGGTGATTAATGGATTTGAATGATTTTATGACCTATACCCACCTGATCCATTTTTTGGGCCTGTGTTCACAGTTGTTCACAATGGAGGTCAGGAGGGCTATCAACTTCAGAGGCCTTCTTATTTAAGGGTGTCCAATTATGTATCCTATTATATAGCCTTCGAATACTCATCATTACTGACGTTCACTCCACTAGCCATATAAGTCATGATCGTATCTCTGAACTAGTGTTGTGTCGATTTTTTTGGCCTGGTATACATAGGGAACTTGCTCGTCATGTCTCACTTTGCTGTGTGTGTCACATATTTAAGGGCTTCGCAAGCCTATACCATCCTTTAATTGTTCCTTCACAGCCTTGGGTCACCCTCAGCATGGATTTTGTTTTCGGTTTACCGTGCACTCAACACTGATTTGACTTGATATTTATAGTGGTTGACTGATTCTAAAAATGGTGCATTTTATTTCTTGTAAATGCACCACGGACGCCGTGCATGTTGCCCCATTATTCTTTCGAGAAGTTTTTTGCCTGGATGATCTTCCACTCTCAATTGTTTTTGATAAAGATATATGATTCTTAAGTCACTTTTGACACATTTTATGTGCTCCATTTTAGTAGCAATTATCACCCTCAGACGGATGGTCAGATAGAGATTGTCAATTGTTTGCTTAGAAATATGTTGCGATGCTTGGTAGGCAACAATTTGTGATCTTGGGATTCTAAGCTCAGTGCTCTCGAGTTTGCTTATAACATTACTGTAGATTAGAGTTCTGGATTTCACCCTTTTCAAGTTGTTTATGCAGTGATTCCTCGTAGCCCAGTTGATTTACTTATGCTTCCTACTGACTCGATAGGGAATAAGCAAGCTCAAGACCTTATCACTAACCTTCAACATGTTCACCAGTCTACTTGTGTTCATCTTGAAGCAGCTATTGCTCGCTATAAATGCTTTGCCGATATGTATCGTCGAGATGTCTAGTTCAATGTTGGTGATTATGTGTGGGCTATCACGACCAAAGACTATTTCCCTACTCGAAAATACAACAATCTCTCGTACCGCAAGATTGATCCAATTGAGATTGTTGAGAGGATTAATCCTAACGCATACTTACTTCGTTTGCCCAGTCACATTTGGACTGCCGATGTCTTTAACGTAAAGCATTTAGTTCGAGGATGGATCATTTTGAAGTAGGGATAATGATGGAGATGAAGATGGATTGATGTTTCTTGATAAGCACGACCGAATTTTGCTTTTGAAGGCTGCAATTTAAGCATCATTAATGTGTTCTAGTTCTGGGAATAAGTCTAATCAGGACTACGTTTCTACTACAAGTCTAAATAGGATTCTTTTGTTACTTTAGGCATTTTATTATTCCTTTTTTGTTCGGCAAGTCTACATAAGAGTCTTCTGTTACTTTAGGTATTTTATTGTTCCTGTTTTGTTCGATTTTGGTGTCTTTAGTCTCCTATAAAAGGAGAACTACATTATTTGTGTTTGAGAGACTTTTGATTATTAAACAAAATTCTTGGGTTTGGACCAAACTCTCTGGTCGCCTTTCCTAGTTTCTAGCGAATCGTGGAATTGAGACTTTATTGTTGTGTCTGTTCATTGCAGGAGGTGGATAGATAAGGAGATATTAAAATAGAGGTCGAGGAAAAGGGTGGGTGAACACACCCCGAACTCAACATCTTCCTTGTCTAAATCTGCTCATCTGGAGAGTAAGGTAGAGAAGAGTAAAAATCAAATCAAAAGGAAGATTAAAAAAAATGTAGGTTGTATTTTTTTTTCAACGTTGGGACAGAGAGAGAATAGAAAAGCAAGTGTGGGTTTGTTTTTTTGTTAGGTGGATTGCAGGCCCGAGACCAAAGAGAATGAATATGAACTTTACAGGTTCTTTATTTTATTACCGATACAATAATGTATATATATTTAAATATTTTATTGAAATAAAAAATTTTGGTCAAACTCACAATCAAACTAATAAGACCAGACGACCCAAAAAATGGACCAAAATCTGGGTAGTACCAAAACCTGTATTTTAAAACCATGTTGAAAACGTGAAGACATTCACAAAGGGAACACAGGGAGGAATAAATTAAAATTTCCATATGTTTAATAAAAAAAATGTGGTCTAACCAATCTAACCAGATGATCGAAGGTGGATCAAAATTTGGGTCATATTCAAATCCAGGTTTTAAAAATAGGGAAAATTCCACTTTAATACTCTGTGATTTGGCCCGTTCCCAGCTAAGTCTCTAGAGTTTAAAAGTATTAATTGGAGTCCAACTTCGTCCAATTTTTCCATTTGGGTCATCCTAACCGGTTTGATTCAAAAATCCGAAGTTTGATTTCACGATTCTGACAACAAAGACGTGTGAAACTGGTATCGACACGTCGGGGACACTTCGAAAAGTTAACCAGAGTCAACAATCAGCGTTGAAAGCAGGGAATTAATCAGACCAAAATGAACAAAAATAAATCGAACTGGTCGGAGGTGACCCAAATGGAAAAATTGGACGAAGTTGGACTCTAATTAATACTTTCAAACCACAGGGACTTAGCTGGGAATGGGTCAAACTACATGGTACTAAAGTGGACTTTCCGGTTTATGACTCAGGTTGTTGTTTAACACCCGGCCTGACGAAATGACCTAAAAAAAATCCCAATTAGGAAGAACAAAGCCACCAAGACCAGATGAAGATGAAGAAAGAAATGATGTTTTAAACAAATCAAGCCCCAAAGACATAAACAAGCAGGGTGGGTTTCGTTTAAAAGAAGCTTGGGTTTGGTTTAAAAGAAGCTTGGGTTTGGTTTGAATTTTTTCTAATTAAGATTAGGATTTTTAGGTTTTGATTTTCTTTAATTAATTTTGGTTCTTTTTGATTAGTTATGATTTCACCTAAGATTTGAGTTTGAGTTAAAGGTAGGACGAAGAAAATGGAGTTGGAGGCAGTAGACGAGGAAAGAAAGGAAATAGAGATTTTTTAATTTTTAAGTAGAAAGGCGTGGTACATCAACAAAGAAAATAGGATATTTTGACAGACTAAAATGTATAATACATCTAAATGTTAGAGACATCAAAATATTTTTATAAATAGGATCGAGAAAATCGTAAATTCAGACGAACACAATAAATGTCACAGCAATTTACTTATTTTTTTTAATAAACATAAATTGATACAAAATTGAGTGTCCACTTTTGTCCACCCCTAAACTAACAGACTACAAAATTCTGAACTTTTAACGTATTATCTCAACTACACACTTCAAATTAAGATAGTCGTATTATCTTTAAAAAACAGTTAGGGAATATTTAGTCCAAAATTAATAGTTCTTATTTTTTGGTTGCAATATCGGATTCCGACACATAATTAAGCAGCACAAAAATGTATAATTCAAATATTTAAACTAATTATAATTAAATTTTGTATGAACTAATTGGCATCGAAATCAACTTATTTACGAACCGAATGAGAGTCACGTGGACAATTTTCCTCAGGGGGGTTGTTTTAAAAATTATTTGCCAAAAGAGGGTCCTCGGAAATCAATTCCCTGTCTGGGGTCGGTACAAAACCGTATCTGCCAATGCGATTTTGAGCTGCACAAAATCGCACTTTTTTCTGCGATTTCGTACCGAAGTCGCAACTTTTCCTGCGATTTCGTACCGAAGTCGCAACAAAAACCAAATCCGCAGAATCTCTTGCGACTTTGTGCATCGGCTCGGCTCCAAAACCAAATCCGGAAAAAAAATTAATGCCCAAAATTGCATGAAAAAATGCGTGATTGGTAAAGTTTTGGTCTGAAATACGCAAACGATATAAACATGCTTAAGAAATCTTAAAAAATTATTTGTGTCCAAAATCCCATTTTTCTCTGCGGGATTGATTTTGAAAAAAAAGTTTGTCCACAATCGCATTTTTTCATGCGAGATTGATTATTAAAAAACAAAAGATTGTCCAAAATCGCACTTTTTCGTGCGAGATTGGTTTAAGAAATAAAAAAAGGTTGTCCAACATTTTCTATTATGGAAATACCCACTTTAGTACCCTGTATTATTATATTAAGACACTTTAGTACCTTAACCTTATACCCAGGATTTTAAAAAACAACCTGGAGGTCAACCCGAATTTGGTTCTGACTCCGGGTCAACCAGTCCGACTAGCCCAACCATCAGTCAGACCAGAATTTTTTCCTTCATATTTTAATATAAATTTTTCAAATATAGATAGGTATATAGGAAAATAATCTACAAATTTTACAAGAAATATATAAATATATCAAATTTTCGGTCGAACCGCATTTTTTAGAACCACATTTTTTAAAACCTTGCTTATACCGTAGTTTTAAAATATGAATTTTAGTACGACCTGAAATTTGTCCGCTTTCTGGGTCAACATCGCCAGTGGGCTCCTTGACGATTCCCCCCCAATATCCCAAGAATGAAGATGAGTTTGATCAATTATTATTTTATTACCTATATAATAATGTGTATATATATATAAATATTTGATTTAAAAGGTTCCAATCGAACCGCCAGTCAGACTGGTCGACCCAGAAAGCGGACAAATTTTGGGTCGTACTAAAATCCGGGTTTTAAAACTATGGTATAAGCAAGGTTTTAAAAAATGCAATTCGACCAGAAATTTGATATTTTTATATATTTCTTGTAAAATTTGTAGATTATTTTTCTATATACCTATCTATATTTGAAAAAATTACATTAAAATATGAAGGAAAAAAATTTGGTCCGACCGATGGTTGGGCCGGTTGGACCAGTTGACCCAGGGTCAGACCCAAATCTGGGTCGACCTGTGGGTCATTTTTTAAAACCCTGGGTATAAGTTTTAGGTACTAAAGTGTCTTAATATAATAATACAAGGTACTAAAGTGGGTATTTCCCTAATAGAGGGCCCAAAGTGTCCATTTCCAATAATACAGAGTACTAAAGTGTCTTTACCCCTTTGGTTTTTCTGCGAATTAATCACTTTTAATTATTGTTTATTTTTGGTAATCACTTTTAATTATTGTTTGTCCAAAATCGCATTCTTTCAAAAAAAATTAATTTTGCCCGATATCGCATTTTTCAACGCGAGATTGGTAAAAACAACAATCTTTGGACAAAAAAAAGCGAATCTTTGCCCAATTAAAAAAAATGCGATTTGTATTGTTAACCTATTTTTATTTATAGGTTAGTTCTCCTGCACAAAGCCGCAACATTTTCTGCGGATTTGGTTTTGGAGCCGAGCCGATGCACAAAGTCGCAAGAGATTCTGCGGATTTGGTTTTGAAGTCGATTTCCGAGCCGTGCACAAACTCGGAAAAAAAGTTGCGACTTCGGCACGAAATCGCAGAAAAAAATGCGATTTTGTGCAGCTCAAAATCACATTGAAAGATGCAGTTTTGTACCGACCCCAGACATAAAATTGATTTCCCGAGGATCCTTTTTTGGCAAATGATTTTTAAAACAACCCCCCTCAAGAAAATTGCCCGAGTCACGTCCTCTCTCCCATGGTCAAGCACTCTCGTTGACTTTCCGCCTCCTCATCTTCCTCCATTTCTCCCTGTATAAAGTATAAACCCTTTCTTCTCCTACTAGATCTCACTCTCCAAAAGTCTCTTCTTCCTAAAAAAAAAAATTCCAAAAATGTCGTCGAAGCTAATCCTTCTCATAGCCCTGACGACCCTCCTCCTCGTTCTCGCCAACCTCGCCCCCCTTAGGGCCGCCCAAGTAGAAGACGACGACGACGAAGACGACGAAGACCTCAGCTTCCTCGAAGAGCCCGGCCAAACCGCCGCATCCTCCTCCCCCTACGACTCCGACGCCGACTTTGACGACGAAGGCGGATCGTACTCCGATCTCGACGACGACGAGAGGGAGGACGACGACGGCCACGCGGCCAAGGATCCGGAGATCGACGAGAGGGACGTGGTGGTCCTCAAGGAGTCGAACTTCGACGATTTTGTCGGGGCCCACAGGTTCGTGATGGTCGAGTTCTACGCGCCGTGGTGCGGCCATTGCCAGTCGCTGGCGCCGGAGTACTCGGCGGCCGCGTCGCAGCTGAAGGAGGAGGGCTCCGAGGTGGTTCTCGCTAAGGTAGACGCTACTGAGGAGGCTGACCTCGCTCAGGAGTACGACGTCCAGGGGTTCCCCACCGTCCTCTTCTTCTCCGACGGGGCCCACAAACCCTACAACGGCCATCGCAACAGGTGAAGACCAGTCGAATTGAATCGAGTTGGTTAGGTTACGTTTTAGTTTTGTGCTTTTTTGCAACGGTTATTTTTTTGTGCCTGTTTAGGGAGGCGATTGTGAGCTGGATCAAGAAGAAGATGGGGCCCGGGGTGTATAATTTGACAACGTTGGATGAGGCTGAGAAGGTGTTGACCTCCGACGGTAAACTGGTCCTTGGCTACCTGAATTCTCTCGTGGTACGCATCATCGGATCACCATTTGTTGGTTTTTTCTGCTATCTGTTGCTGGTTTAGGGTTTGTTTGGTTAATGGTTTGAGTAGCATTTGGTCGTCTTGGAAGGGGGAAAGGAATGTGCCGGGGATGTAGGTGTTTTTGTTGCGGTTGGTTCGCTGTTAAAGTCATCATATATTCGTTGATATTTTTGAATGAGTATAGTTCTAGATTCTTTTGATTTGGATTGGTCTACTTGTAAGGGTGAACATGAAGTTAAATTCTTTGGGCCTTTGGCTCGTTTTTCTGAATGAGTCAAGTCTTAGGTTTTTTATTTGGATTTGGTGTGCTCCTTTATGAGTGTTCTATCTGTGGTTATTGTCTCACTTTGACTTTGACTTGTGGCAATTGCCAGGGTCCAGAGAGTGATGAGCTATCTGCTGCTTCAAGGCTTGAAGAGGATGTCAGTTTCTACCAGACTGTTAATCCTGATGTGGCGAAGCTTTTCCACCTTGACTCTGATGTCAAACGTCCTGCTTTGGTCTTGCTTAAGAAAGAGGCTGAGAAGCTTAGCTACTTTGGTTAGTTTGGGTTCAAAAAGGTGGTGGTAAGATACATATGTGTGGAAAGATTCTGCACCCTTGACCTCTTTTTTTCTTTTGAATCGGCAGATGGCAATTTCTCCAAGTCCGAGATTGCTGAGTTTGTGTTTTCCAACAAGCTACCGTTGGTGACTATTTTCACTAGGGAAAGTGCCCCGTTGATCTTTGAGAGCCAAATCAAGAAGCAGGTATTGCATACAAATGATGTTTCAGACTTTTTAATTTCTTAAACAAGCGTTGTACATTTTGACAGCTAGTCGGTCTCACTAATGGCTTTGTGGGCCCTCTTCTCAGGTGATCTTGTTTGCATTGTCAAACGACACAGAAAAAGTACTCCCAGTATTTCAAGAAGTTTCCAAATCCTTTAAGGGAAAGGTAACTTGGTTCCCCTTTAGAAGGCAAAATCCAACTAAGATAATCATTATGAGGTAGTGCTAGCTGCTAATGTTTGAGGGTTGATTGCAGCTTGTCTTTGTATACGTGGAAATGGACAATGAAGACACCGGAAAGCCTGTTTCAGAATATTTTGGAATCACTGGAGAAGATCCCAAAGTAAATCAAGCTATATCTCATCTTATAGTTCCACTCTTTCAGTTTGAATCTTCTCTGTTGTGACATGTTTTCTCTATTTGCTTGTAGGTTCTTGGGTATACAGGAAATGAGGATGCAAAGAAATTTGTCTATGATGGCGAATTTTCCTTGGATAAAATCAAGGTTTCAGTCTTCCTATTCTCATTCATTTTCTGGACGCCTTCTATATTTTGGCAAAAGGGAATTAAGTCTCACTTTGGTCCTTGCTGTGTTTGATATACATTGAATTAGTTTCTTCACTTTCCTACTAAAATGAAAGCTGATGTTTTTTTTGTCATAACCAGGCTTTTGCAGCAGATTTTGTTGATGACCAGCTTAAACCTTTCTACAAATCGGATCCAATTCCTGAAACTGTGAGCTACACGTTCTTCAAATTTGGCCTTATTGTATGACATACCTTGGTTCCTGATCTAACCTCTCTTCTTCTTTATCTTATTACAGAATGATGGGGATGTCAAGATAGTGGTTGGCAATAACTTTGATGAAATTGTTTTGGATGAATCAAAGGATGTTCTTCTTGAGGTACTTTTGGAAGCTTAAATTGATTCGAGCCATTCTCTTTTCTATATCTTCCTTCTCTCTTTTCCTTTGATTCAATCGGATTGTGTGCATCATTTACTACAGATCTATGCTCCTTGGTGTGGCCATTGCCAATCTTTGGAGCCAACCTACAATAAACTTGCTAAGCATTTACGGGAAATCGATTCACTTGTTATAGCTAAAATGGATGGAACAACTAACGAGCATCCCAGGGCAAAGGTACTTCTGCAATTGCTTGATAAAGTATAAATCAAATGTGGACAATGCCTAAAAGCTCGTTGACAATTGATTCCTCACTCGTTAATAATTTGTTTGAACTGGTATAAATAATATCCAGGACCATTAACTGGGTAAAATTATTTGCAGTCTTGGGAAAAAGTAGGTGGGATAATGACGTATCCTCTTGCTATTATGATGCTTGAACAAAAAGAAAATAGGTTTTGAGGAGAATGAGTTTTGTTATAAACTGGAAAAGTTTACTAAAAGCTTTCTTCTGCAATTTTTCAGTCTGACGGCTTCCCAACAATTCTCTTCTTCCCTGCCGGAAGCAAGAGCTTTGAGCCCGTAAGTAGCCTTTGTATTCTCTGGTTTCTAAAGATAGTCACCAGGCATGGACTATATAGTGGGGTACTTAATTCTCTTCGTTCCTTGTCATACACAATCTACAGATCACCGCGGACACCGACCGAACAGTGGTAGCGCTATACAAGTTCATCAAGAAGCACGCTTCCATCCCCTTCAAGCTACAGAAGCCCGCTTCCTCGGGTTCCAAATCACAGAGCTCTGAATCCAAGGAATCTACGGAGACCAGCACCAAGGATGTGAAGGATGAGTTGTGAGAGGTTTTTACTGTACTGTACTAATTTAGTTGTATCTTATGATGAGCAATAGAATCAGAATGAAATAGAGCTTATATTATATGCCAAGATGGTGAATGAAAATGAGAAGAGAGGGGCAACAATCCTCGACATTAGGGTTATTACAAGGCCGTTAGCCATCTTTTTGGATGTTCTATTCAAGGATCTAATAAAAAGACTACTTTCTATACTGTTTCGCTGAGGTGTGTTAGTGGTTGCCCAGCTTTTGTCTGTATGATGCTTAATTTAATCTTCCCTGGGAGAACCAATAGGTTCAAATGACGGTTTTGTGAAACACACGGTCTTCGGAACAGCCACCGGTTCATATCGAGCATTGTTCAAATCTCTATATCCACGAGTTGATGCGAGTAATCACGAATTCATGAGCAACAACGTGATCACAAGATCAGTAAGCTAACACCTCTCGACTTTACTTAGCTACAACTTATATCCAAGAGCTTTTCAAGATCACGATATCACTATGCTAACCTCTCGAGATTTACATAGCCACAGCTTATATCCAAGATGAACACACTCGGTGTAGGTAGAATCATACCTATAGAATCTTTATATATGGGAGTTGATAGATAGGATAAGATAAAATCATACTCGTAGAAAGTTGGATCCATAATTTAAAAAAAAAAAAGATTATGATGGGCTCATATCATTTATCCTTTTGGTATGCAGACCTTTGAATTAAATACTAACATCTCTCAAAAATATTTAACAAAATATATTGATTATACATATATTTCAAATGAAAAATTGCAAAATCTTTCAAATATTACACATCAATATTCAAGAAACAAATGAAAAATCAAAATATGTAATTTAAATCAGATGGTTAAAATTTCATTCTTCATCTTGCAAATCATAAATAATTCAAAAAAGAAAAAGAAAATTAGAGTATTATACCTTTTATACCTTCTATTATATAAAAGAAAGAATTATATGTATCTCAAATTTCTAAGTCTATCATGAAGAATATTCTTAAAAATTTCAGAAATCTATTAAAGTAAAAATAAGATAGAGAACCATAATTAGAGTCTAATTAGAGTACATTCCAACTTAGAGTAAGACTAAAAGTATAGTAGAAATTTATAATATTCATATCGTATTTGAAAAATTCTATCTGTAAAAATAAATTTATATAAACACAAAAAATTAACATTTTTTAAATTTATGAAATAAAAATATAATATGACTTACTAAATAAGAATAAAATATGGTCCATGAGATATGCATATATATACCGACAGGTATATCCATCTCTTCAACGTAAAAAAGTATATAGCTAATCTAAGTAATCGATATCGTGAAAAGCCAAAATTTTACACAAAACTCGGAGCATTAAAATTTTTGTAAGACTTTCTAAGTGGAGGGGACGAGGGGTTGGCTTGCCATATGGAATTTACTACCTTTGCATCACATGGACGGGGACTCTCATTGAAGTTCGTGCCACAAATTGCGGCTTATCCTGCGAGCTTAGCTAGTGCTGCCTAAGAAACGATGGCTCATGTTTCAAACACATTTTTTTAAATGAAACTAATCGTATAACGATGTTTCATTTTTCAAACCTTTCATCTTTTTATAATGCAAGTAACGTATTCAATTGATGCATTTCCTCTCTCCTCCATCTCAACCTTTTAAATAACGTGATTCATCATGTCGATCTGTGACTTGTTAATCATAACTTGTTATGATTAAATTTGTAATCAATGATATATACAGAGAATTCATCTATTTTGATCGGTGTTTATCTCAAATCGACCTCACTTAATTTTAAAAAGTTTAGAATATATTAAAATTTCTTAAATTAAAAATTTATTATTGTAAATTATTAATTTTGTAGTAAACGGAGAGCATCCTTACAATTATTTGAAATTTTAATGCCTAACATAATGAATAAGAAATAATTTTAAATAAAAAAATTTTCAATCAAATTGGGAAACATTTTTTATTTAAAATTATGTTTTATTAATCATATTCGTCATCAAAATTTTCTCGAACATGCATTGCCCGATTATTTCAGTATAAGAATAGCCAATGATGGTTTTTACACCGACTCGATTGAATGTATCCAATCCATATTTACGTTATTTCCCAAGAAAATATTGGATCCAAGACTATTTATATGTCAATAATGTTGAGTCTCGCAAGAATTTGGCTGACGTGAACAATCAAGACAAAGTAACGGTATAATCTAAGCTAACAATTTATAATTTTAATGAACTTATGAGTGGCTTGAGAAAATTTGATGTAAAATTCAAGGAATAAGACAAAATATGTTATTCCTGAATTTTTTATCGAGTTCTTACCAAAATTTGGTTACAACCCTAACTTGGGAAAATGACTCTCTAGTGTTAGAAACATATCACAAATGATCTCTTAGGATTTCACTAAAGTAGAAAAATCAATAATGAATAAATAAAAATGCTAGTTATGATGAGTAGCCATGGTAATCGAGGAGTGAAAAATGGTCTAAGTGAGAGTCAAAGAGATTGGTTTAAGGAAAATTGTTTCAAGTGCATATAAAATGGGCACGTGAAAAATGAGTGTCTAAGAAGAATGTGAAATCACTAGAGAGGATCAACATCCATGAATATAATCTGTTATTCGAATAGGTTGGATGGTAATTATCTTTCTATTTTATCAGGTCCAAATTATTCAAATTCTTGGATTTTGGATAGAGTTTGCTCCTTTCATATGACAGCAAAAGAGGGTTGGTAGATACCTCTATTGATTTATGTATGGTGACTATGGATGATGGCTCAGCTTGTGAGATCATTGACATCTGTGATATCCGAATCAAAAGTTGGATAGTATCATAGTAAAGTTCTATAAAGTTAGGCATGTTCCAAAGTTGTAAAAAAATTTGATCTCATTAGGAGCCTTAGATTATACCTTGTATGGCTATATGGTTGTAAGTAGTTTAATCAAGATGGAGAAAGATTCTTTGGTGCTCATGAAGGATGAAAAAGATGTTAAAAGTACCTTTAGGTTAGTGGAGAGAACTATTGTAGGTAAAGTATATTCTTAGGTTCTTATTAAGGGGAGTAGAGCTTAGAGAGTACTATTGTAGGTAGAGTATATTCTTAGGTTCTGCCGAAGGGGAGTAGAGCTTAGGTCATATGAGTTTAGTTCGTACGAGGGAACAAAGGCTTGACGTAAATGGTTAAGTTAAGTTGAGATTCTCAAGGACATGGATAATAAGCTATAGTTGTTTTATGTAGACATGGTTGCAAAGAGTTATGGTTTTCTCAAAGAAATATTATTTGTTAGATTTCACTATTATTATCTAAAAGGACGTGCGCATCAAAGGTGATGGGTAAATTTTGCATGGGAAATGTAAAGTCATTGGTAATACCATGCACGGATTGAGTATCTCACTCAAGGTCAAACAGTAAAGCTCAAAGCATATTAAAGGTTCTACTTGGTAGAACAAAAGTTTTTTGTTAAATGCTATGACAAGGAGCATTAATATGAGGAAAAAAGTCAAGCAAAGAAGTAGTTCGAGGTTGTAAAGTCCAAGACTAACTAGATAATATGCCATATCTATTGGTTGCAAGGTAATTTCATTAGGTGAACTCGAGTTAGGACTCAATGGAGGTTGGAAAGAAGACACCAAACAAATTTGAAAGCTTGAGCTTGGGTGTTGATTCTAAATGATTGAACAAAAGGAGGTGTGAAAGTTGAGATAATCTTATTGATGGCAGCTATCTACGCATCATTAAGAGTTAGTAGAGCCACCTTGTTTTTCCAATATCTCATTATTAAGGTGGAATTTGTTAAAATTTAAATAGAGTTATGATTTTTCGTAAGGGACGACTAAGGTGGAGATGTTGAGTGTGGTGAGAAGTTGGCAGATGCCAATTGCTTTTTGGCCACAACGCCAGCCTCCTTGCGCACACAAGAAAGACAGAAGTGAGTGACTGGAAAACGCCAACATGTTGGCAGACGCTAAACTCTCGCGTTTGAGTTTTTCATTTTATTTTTGCTCTTATTTTGAATTTTGAATTTGACTTATTTTTTATGTATAAATACATGTTAACTAGTGTTGCACATGATTGTGTGAATAGTATCCATAAATAAATTTTTTTTATCGTATACGTAATCATTAAGTTGAAACATGCATGTTGTATTTTGTGTCTGAAGAATACGATATTCTTATAATCAACACGTCATTCTTCTTGGAAGATAATATTCCTTAATTCGGATCAGAGACTGTCACTTCCTCAGGCATATTTAATGATCATTGCCACCCTTAGTCATTGAGCAGCCCTTTTTGCAAATTTAAGCGACACCGCAATTACGTCTCCATGTTCTTTAATGAACCTACTTTTAACCTGTACTCAAAGTCCATTAGTAAAGTTCTGTTGGGGAAAAGTACGATGTAAGTTCATTAGATTAATTAAATAATTAATATCCTCTTCGAAATAAAGTATATGAATAAATCTTCTATCACAATCAAGGATCAAAAGAGATATGTCATCAAATGAGTGAGAAAAAACTCAGCATTTGCTTTTTTTAGAGCTAAAAATCAAACATTTCTTTAACACACTATTTAAATACAAATTTAGAGAATTATGGTTGAATTTTCAAAATTAATTAAGATAAAAAAAGATAAAGGTGAATGATTTTTCAAATTATGCTGTAATCATTTTCCATAAAAAATCTCTTATTTTAGTATTTATATCATTCAGTATTAATATTAGTATGTGCCTCAAATTTTAACTAGATTAAAACTCAACGTATTGTATAATATAGTGGTTTGCGCTAAGTATTGAAATTAGTTGGCTTTGGCTTTCTTTAGCAATGTGCACACTACTATCGTTAATGATTTTGGCTCGCGACCTAAACTCGTCTATAACATATCAATATTCGCCGGAGAAAGTTTTTAAGTTTTTATGTTATTGGTGTTAGTTGTCGTAGTTGGTATATTTAATTAGGATCTAATTCATCTTATAGTCAAGATAAGAGTTTAACTTTTTTTTCTAAGACAAAATTGTCTCATATAATCTAGTGCGCATGGACTACGACAATTGCTCCCAATACACAATGATTAAGGTTCTTTCAAAAATGTTGCACTACAAATCTCGAATCTTTGGACAAATTCTTGGGTACTCAGAACTTTTGAATTGAGAGAAAAGAAAAGAAGAATAACTATTACAAATAAATATTAATGTAATGAATTGTTGGAATAACTTGCAAAGGAAGAGACATGCCTATTTATAAGAGCTGAAAGAAAATGTTCAAGAGTCATGAAAAAACTTCAAATAATTATTTTCAAATTCTTTATTTCGTTTTCATATTTTTTCATAATTATTAACCAATTTATGTCCTTTGATTTTGTATAATTGATTTTTAAATCAAATAATACTAATAAATTTAAGAGATACCAACAATTCTCCTCTCAGTTAATAATTTAGTCCATGAGATTAATACATGCAAACATTGACTTGATAGTTTTGACGAGTTACCATTATATCATGATATGGTAGCTTACGATTTTGAACATATCCTAGTTAAGTACTATTAATTTACTAACTGCTCAATGAATGTTATGTCTTAAATCGAAGTGACTTTGGTTCGCCAATTCAGGCTCAACTCCTCTCTTTACAATAGCAGAATTTTCACTTACACAGGATTTTGCCGAATATGAAAATTTTAAAAAAATGAGAGCACCACAAAATACTTCATACGAGTCCTGGCAGTAGCTAACAAGATGCGGAGTAATGGAGAAAAATGATTGATACGCAAGTGGTCGAGAAGATCCTCAGAACCTTAACTAAGAGGTATACATATGTGGTTATTTCAATTGAAGAGTCAAACAATATTGAGACTGTGTCAATCGATGAGCTTCAAAGCTCTCTAGTTGTTCATGAACAAAAGTTTCAGTGGCACAATAGAGATGAGAATCAAGTATTGAACATAAATTTTGGTAAAAAATGGAGGAAGAGGTCGAGGTCGAGGTCAAGATAGTGGAAGAGGCTCTTTTAAAGGTCAAGGACGTGGGAGAGGAAGGCAATCTACAACAAAGCAATCGTAGAGTGCTATAATTGTCACAAGTTGGGTCATTTTTAATATGAGTGTCCAACTTGATAAGCAAATTATGAGGAGTTTGATGAACAGGAGGAGATGCTTCTTATGGCTCATATAGATTCTGTTGAACAAAAGAGGAAGGATGTGTGGTTCTTGGATTCTGGCTGCTCCAATCACATGAGTGGTGACCTCTCCAAGTATAGTGAAATGGATGATGAATTTCAACAACATGTGAAGCTTGAAAATAATTACAAGATGATGGTTTAGGGCAAAGGTACAGTTAAGCTGAACATTGATGGAATTATTCATGTTGTCACAAATGGTATTAGAGCTCTCCACTGGGGGCCTGAGAAAATAAAAAGCTACAGTCTTTTGAGTGACACACAAAGAGGTGAGAAAGATGAGTGAAGAGAAGGGACTTACCAAGCTTCTACACTTTGATGGCCATTATGACCATTGGAGTGAACTCATGGAGAATTTGCTGAGAGCCAAAGGATTATGGAGTCTGGTGGAGAATGGGTTCATGGAGCCAACCACTGGGATTGGTTTGCTAACTGATGAACAAAGAGGGTTATTGGAGGATGCCAGAATCAAAGATCACATCATAAAGAATTACCTATTCCAAGCAATTGATCGAGAAGTGTTTGAACAAATCTTGAACTGACGCACATCCAAGATTGTATGGGACTCATTGAAAAAAAAGTTTAGGAGAAATGATCGTGTTAAGAGATCTCTTTGTCAATGAAGAAAGTCTTTATTCAACTAAACCAAGCTTGTGGTGCTTGTTTTAACCCGTATAGAGCTTTCTTAAGCTTATAGACCTTGTCTTCACTACCCTTTTTTACATAACCTTCAGGTTGCTTTACATAGACATCTTCCTTTATCTCTCCATGTAAAAAGGCTAACTTGATGTCTAACTGAAAAATCTTCCATCCTTTTTGAGCTGCCAATGCCACAATCATCCGTACAGTCTCCATCTTTGCCATCGGAGCAAATACCTCAGTATAATCGATGCCATGCCCTTGAGAATATCCTTTGGCTACTAGTGGAGCCTTATATTTATCCACCTTTTTATGCTAATTGAGTTTGGTTTTCTAGATCCATTTGACTCCGATGACTTTGCACCCTATTGACAAATCAACTAGTGACCATGTCTGATTTTTTTAATGGAATCTAGCTCAACATCCATTGCTTGTCTCCATTTAGCAAAATGTGCAGCTTCTTCATATGTAACCGGATTAGTAGAGTCCACAACAACCATGTTCACTTCTATCTCATCTTCAGACAATCTTTCTCCATTAGCATAGTCCTCCAAATACCTTGGAGGCTTGCTGATTCTTCCAGAAGCTGTACGTTTTGCTTGTTCTTCACTAGTGCCTTCATTTAATGAACCATGTAAGATCTTCACTAGTCCTCTTTATTTCTCACCACTTCATCTCCATTATCTTTAGTTTCTTCATTCATTTCAATATTCTTCTCTTTACTTGAATCATCTTCTATGTCACTCCAAGTAAGATCTTCCTTTTTATTGACATCCCAACTCCAACATTTCTCCTCTTCGAACACCACATTGTGACTGATAATAATCTTTCCAGAAGAGGGATCATATAGTCGATATCCTTTTGACTCCTCACTTACTCTTAACAGCACACAAGCATGACTTTTATCTTCTAGTTTGGTCCTCCTTTTTTCTGGAACATGAACATGACTTAAGTATCCAAAAACTCAAAAATAACTCACTGACGGCTTTATTCTTGACCATACTTTAAAAAACTGTTCAATTCCTACTTGCCTTTCATTTTCAATTGTTAGAGTAGTCTCAAGCCGTGCTCTTGTGCCATGCAAAGGGAAGATCAGATTAAACGACTAGCGAACTTAACCCTAATGACAAGAAAAGGACTCAATAGCTCATAGCACTGCTCTGGTATCAACATCGACAACATTCACAGTTGAGAATCAGTTTTTGATTTAAACCAAGATAAAATAATTTTTTATATGTAATTTTGCATGATGGACTCTATCTTACTATTGAATGATGGACTCTATCTTAAATAATCAGTTCTTTCCAGAGAGGATTGTCTGGACTAGATAATACCTCTTTGATTAACTTAATTTAATTTTCTAACGTATATGTCAGAAAGTTTGGACCAAAGAATTTGACTACCTTTATCCTCTTGCACGTTTAGGTTCCACATCTTTTGAATCAAGTTCTCGTGTAGCCTCATAAGTCATCTTGTTAGGTTTTTCTTTTTTTCTTTTTTATTATGAAATATATTTTCATAGAATATCAATTTTTTTGATTCTATGATCATTTCCTCTTTCATTTTAGGATTATCAGATTTGTGCACCAAAAATTGATATGCATTGTTGTTGTGTACATATCTGATAAAGATGCAATCAATAATCTTAGGTCCTATTCTCACCTAGTTAGCCTTATATACTTCAAACCTTTGGCCCCCCCACTTTAAGGTATTTATAAGGAGATTTCCTCCCTTTTTATAATTCATATAGATTTTTTTCCATTTTTCTTGTGTGACAACTTATTTATGATGTGGTTAGCTGAAAGCATAACTTCATCCCACATGTTATAGGGTAAGCCTTAACTTTTCAACATAACATTAATTAACTCTTTAAGAGTTTAATTCTTGCATTAAGCGAGATTATTTGATTGAGGTGAATATAGATCTGTCATTTGATGAATAATATCATTTTTGGCAGAATTTCTCAAATGGAGCTGTATATTTTCCTCTGCTATCACTTTAAATTATTTTGATCTTATCATTATATTGATTCTCAACTTTGTTCTTTTATCTATTGAAGCCTATAAAACTTTATCTTTACCTCTAAAAAAATTTACAGAATAATATCTTATGCAATCATCGATAAATATGATGAATTATTTCTTCCTGCTTTTAGTTTGTAGGTATTGTAGATGTCTGTATGAATTAATTATAAGGGAATAGTACTTATTTCTACTAAATGGAAAGGTACTTTAACCATTTTTGCCTCTACACTTACTTCACATTTATTATTTGAACTTTAAACTCTAGATCTAGTAATAAATTTAAACTTACTAACTTTTTTAATGAGTTTAAATTTACGTATCATAATCTATAATATCATAAATTTGAACATTCGATCAAGTAAAAAGAAGCATTTACTTTATTTTTGCCATTAAAAGCACGATATATAATGATTACATTAATCTTAAACAACCCTTTTTTAGATAACCCTTTTTAGGTAACCTTTTCATGTCAATTGACTTGCTTTGGTAAGCACATACTTATCAGTCTCAAATACAAGTTTATTTTTGACTTTTTTTAAGAGCAAGTTAGACACTAAATTCGTGCAAATTTTTAAGACATGCATCACATTCCGGAGAGTTAGCTATACACCGAATGTTAACTTCTCAATAACCTTATCCAAATCAATAATTGTAGCAAATATCTTTGATCTTCTTTGCCTTTTTCTTTATTGGCTCTTAATCTCCCTACTTGTTAATGAGTTTCTTTCTCTTCTTGCGAGTGCCACCTTTGGCAAGGTGTATATTGGCTTTAGAGTTGGTCCTACCTCTATGAAGGATCAATTACAACTTTTATATTTGGTCTATAACTCTTTCACTTAGTACTAATGTAAAGTTTATTGATGCCATCTTTTATTACATGAATTTGAGGAAGGGGCAAAAGAGAATCAATTAAAATCTCTTATCTTACTATTGTTGATTATCAATGTTAGTGTACTTGATTATGATCTAGCTGAAACCAAATAACACAAATACATCTAAGAGATTCTAATAAGTAGTTTTATATGTTGGAAATTGTTAAAGGAATCATGTGAATCAAATATGATAGTGGGACTAGCGACAGCTAACCCTCTAGCAATTGCTATAGGGGTATTACAGATTCTCCGAGTTTTGGAACTCTAGCGACTGTTAGGTGGTACTAGCGATTTTTATTATTATGCTCGAACTCTTGACATGGACTCCTAAAATAACAAATTTTTTTATATCTCAAGTTGTTGTCTATTAAATAGACATGTTATCTAAGGTTATATATATGATTTTGTGACTCATATCTATTAATAAAACTTCTTATTTTCTCTATGAATATGGACGTAGATATTAGGCCGAACCACGTCATATCTTTTATTCATATATGTTATGCAATATTGGAAGCAAGGTATATGTTTAAGTTTTTTTCGAACAAACTTTATTTTAAGCAAAGATTTTATGGGGTTCAAGATAAATGAGGAATCAGGATTGAGCCAACACATTAATAGTTTTAGTCAATATGTGAGCAATTTGAGAAAAGTTGATATAAAGTTCGAGGAAGAAGACAATGGATTATTACTTCTAAATTTCTTACTCGATTCTTAAAAAAATTTGGTTACAATCCTAACTTGGGAGAAGAAGTCTAAAGTGTTGGTAGAAATTAGAAGTACTCTCTTATTATTTCATCAAAGGAGGAAAACCAACAATGAACAAATATAAATATTTGTTGTGAGGGTTAGCCATAATGATAGAGGACCAAAAGATAGAAGAGAATTTAAGTGTTGGTCAAAAAGTTCAAGAAAAATTGTTTTGGGTATGGAGAAAAAGGAACATGAAGAACAATTGTTCAAAAAGAACTCAAGACTACGAGGGAGGATTGGTATTTATGAATATTGAGAATAGGTCAGATGATGACTGTCTTTCTATTTTGTCAAGTCCAAAGCATTCAAATTCATAGATTTTAGATAACATATATTCTTTTCATATGATGCCCAAGAGAAAATGGTTCAATATCTACAAGTTTGTTATTTAGGTATGGTGACTATATGTGATGATTTTGCTTATAAGATCATCAACATAAGTAATATTTAAATCAAGATGTGGGATGGTGTCATAGTAAGTTGTGTGGGCTTAAGCATGTTTCAAAGTTAGATAGAAATTTGATTTTATTAAAAAGTCTTAAATTATAGCAAGTATGATTATAAAATTGTAGGCAATCTAATCAAGGTGGACAAGAATGTTATTGTAGTAATGAAGGATAAAAAAGATGTTAAAAATATCTACATGTTAGTGAAAACACGTTTAAAGGTAAAATCATATCCATGAATTTTGATAGAGGGAAGAATAACTCAGGTCATATGAGGTTAGTTCATTTGATAGAGATCAAAGGCTTAACATGAATGGTTTGAGTAGAATTAGAATTCTTGGAGACATAAATAACAAGCTATGATTATTTCGTAGATGCATGGTTGATTATGAGTCATGGTTGTCTAAAATAATTATTGTTAGCTAGGTTGCCCCACTATGGTTGTTTAAAAAAAATGTTGATGTCAAAGATATTAAGTAGATTTTGCATGGGAAATACACAGTCATTGGTAGCACTATGCCTAAATTGAGTATCTCACTAAAGGTCGAATGATGGAGTTTAAAGTATATTAAGGTTTTCCATTGTATAATATGACAAGTAGCATTAGTTTGAGACAAAAAGATCCAATAGAGAAGCAGTTCAAAATTGCGGAGTATGGAACTAACTAAATAACATAGAGTGCATTTATTGGTCACAAGATTATTTTAGCAGGTGAACTTGCTACTTGAGATTTGATGAAGATTAGAGAGAACATGTCACACAAACTCAGGAACTTGAGTTTGGGTGGTAGCTCTAAGTAATTGAACAAAATGATGGAGAGAAAGTTGAGATGGTGTTATTAATTGTGATATATCTATGATCAAAGTGGAGTCGTTAGAGTCAGTTTAGTTTTGCAAGTTCTCATGGTTCTTTATAGTGCAATGTTTCATCAAGATGGGTTTATTAAATTTGAGTACAATTTTATGGTTCCTCACACGTGATGATCTTTTGCCAAGGTTGAGATTCTTGGAAAGTTTGGAAGTGGAGTTATCAACCGATAACCATCTAGCGATTGCTAGAGGAGTATTACACTCTCTCCAAGTTGTGGAGGTCTAGTAACCGACTGACCGGTAGGAATCTAGCGATCACTAGGTAGTGTTGACAGTCATTTTTTGCTCAGATTTTTAGTGTGAACTCTTAAAACGACCTAGATAGATTTTTTATAGTCCAATATATTGTATATTATATGAAGATATGTTATCTAGAGTTGTGTATAACTTTCAGTCTCGTATTCATAAATAAAAATTATCTTCTCTTCCCATAAATATTAGTATTATACCATATCATGTTATATCTGTGTTAGTATTTTTTTATGTGATCTTTCCGAGTTGTTGAACTTATAACATTGTATTGGAAATTTGAAGCTCCTCTCCATTAGCTCATAAAAATTGAATAAATTTTTTTTTTCTAAAATGCGGACAAAAATTTAACTAAGTATCATAAAAAAATATAAAAAAATGAGAATGGGAAGATTTTTTAAAAGTTCAAAAATTGGGAAGAGTATTTATTAACGAGAGTGTGAAATTCCAACACCGAGTTTACTTTAAAACTAATTCCAACAAACAGTACAACCCATCCATCCGCCCATCCACGTTCTAATTATTCATCACCACATGCATGTTTCTTATAGAGTGTAGAATTCCTTCATAGAAATAATAATAACGCCATCAATTTTTTAAACCTGTAATAACGACATCATTATTATCATATCATATTGTTATAACGTTGGCCCTGAGGAATTCGAACCTCTACATTGTTGTTCCTAGTCACGTGTTTGATCACATGATTTGCAGGTCTGCCTGACCTCCACCATTTTCGTATTGAAAAGTAATAACAATGAGGGATGCTCAATTTAACTACAATATTGCAAACACAACGTTAAAATTCGCAGTAAAAAATGATGAAAAAAATCCTATATAGAGAAAAAGTAAACGAGTTAAATCATAATTATGCACTCCAAACCCACGTTACAAAAAACCCCTCATAAATTTGGGATTTCTATTGCAATTTTTCCCAAAAGTCACACATACATACTTAGAAATTATTATTTAAAAACTTTTCATTCTTAAAATTACTGGCACTCATTTACACATTATCCGACTACAAAATTTTAAATAAAATTATAACTATTTATTGTTTCCAGTGGTAAACTTTGATCGGCCAAATGAAACCAAGACAGAACTGAACTATTTATTGTTTCCAGTGATAAACTTTGATCGGTCTGAAACCAAAACAAAATCGCAACTCGAATCCTTCGTGCACCCAACTTTTTCTGAGTATTGATAAGATCAACTCGTAAACTCGAATAAATGATAATACACATCAATCATTTTTTAAAATCAAAACCAAATTATTATTCACAATTTGTTTGATGAGATTGGATTCAGTTTTGGACGTTGTAAATTGTACATGATCATCCCTGACAATGAAATGGTTAATTTCAATACAATGTAATAGTTTGTTTACTTGTGAGAAAATAATTTATTTATATATGATAGATAGTTTTACTCTAATAATTTTATTCAGTTATGATAGAATGATATATTTTTTATTAGTAATAAACGAATGAAATGATCTACTTATATATAATTAAATAATTTGATAAATTACCAATAATAAAATACTTCAAATAATTATAATAGAATGATTCTAAAAAGGTTGCGAAGTACCAAAGGAAAAATTCGGCTACACGTACGTCGTTATCTTCGCTTTCCAAATCAAAATCCCGTCGCTACTTTCTCCCTAACCGTCTTCTCCCTTCCCCCCCTCTCAGAACTTATAAAAAAAAAAAACACAAAGGTATCTATAAATAGCGAAGTCTCACCCTCCGCCTTTCTTCTCATTTTCAAACCATATTCTTAATAAAAAAGAAGTTAAAACTAGAGATCCCTACAAGAAAGGGTAACCGCCCACCTTAAAAATGGCGGCCACTAAACCCTTCCTCTTCCTCTTCGCCTTCTCTCTTCTTCTCGTCTCCGCCGCCTCGCAGTTCTCCTCCCCGCCTTCCCCCTCGCCTGCCGACGCCCCATCCCCGGAAGAGAACTCCTCTCCTCCGTCGCCAGTCTCCCCCGTCCTTCCTCCGTCTACGGTCTCCCCCGTCCTTCCCCCGTCGCCGGCCCCGTCAGGCTTCCCCGTGTCCCCTCCGGCGCCGCCACCTTCCGATGGCGATGGCGCACGGGGTTCCGACCCTTCCCCCGCCCCTGCGCCATCGCCGGGAGAGGAGATGAAACACGCTGAGTCGGCAGCGCAGACCACGAGCGAGGAGAAGAAGTCGGGCGGGATGAGCGGTGGAAAGAAGGCGGTGACCGCTATCGGATTGATCGCTGCGGCGGCGGTGGTGGTCGCCGGCTGCATGGTGTACAAGAAGAGGCAGTACAACTTGAGGAGGTCTCAGTACAGCATCGCCACCAGGAGAGAGTTCCTCTAGGGTTTTAGCTTCTTCTACGACTCTCTATATTCTAACCGCCGTCATTTATTTTATTAATTTTAGATTATTTTGTCTTAATTTATTCACGATTACTTCAAAGGTATCCTTTAGAGGATGAACACAATCGGTAGATCTGATTTGATTCTTCGTTGTCGCTTTTGTTTCTTATTTTTGTTTTTATTAGTTCTTGATTTTGTCGGTGGATCCTTATTTGATGGGAGCTGCTTTATTTTTTGGGCTCGATTTAAATTTAAATTTATTTATATTGACGATAAAATATTGAGTAAATTGCCCAAATGACTAAATTGGCGCTCCCTCTCCCTCTACTCATCTTCCTTTTCTAACTTCTCTTCCTTCTCCGGTTCTACACGTCGATATGGAGGAAGAGGGAGGGGCAATTTGGTCATTTTAGGTCCCCGGTCGCCGGAGTTTTTTCCCGATTCCGGCACCAAGGACCTTAGAGTGCTATTAAATCAAATCTGGAGGACGAAATCATCATTTTGAAACATTAGGGAAAAAAATAGTAATTTAAGCAAAGGAGAGGGACAGGAGGGCAATTTACCCTAAAATATTTAGTGATTATGAATAAAAAGTAAATATCCGCAAGGATGCGAGACGAGCGAGTGGGTCAGATTCTGAATTTTATAGGAAATTGAACCGTCTTTCTCGTGAGATTCAACCTGCTTTGAGAATTGAGATGATTGGTTGATCAGTAGTGGTTTGGCTCAAGTAAAAACAAGTTCTCTTTTATCAATTTCGCCTCTAGATAACTAAGATAAGCACATTGGTAAATCTCGAGCTTGAATTTTGTGAACAGAATTTGTTAATGCAAATAGATAAAATTCCTGAGATTACTTTGAACTGGAAAGCCTTTAGATATAAAGATTCTGTTTTGATGGTCATGCTCAAAAGTCAGACCAACCCTACCTGGTACTGGTTACCCTTTACGGCTTTACTGTTCCAGACTAGCTTGTTCCCTGGTACGAACTGTCGTCTTGGTCGGTGATATCTGTTCAGTTTATTTGGGGTCCGAAAAAATCTGTACAGTTTAAGCATGGAAACATAATGGGTAACTGCATGTTCGAGCTAAAAATAATAATACATGAAGACTCATCCTCAAAATAAGAGAGCTTGATTTTAAACTAATTTGATTCTTCTTTCACTACTAACGGACATTTCCCAAAAAAATACATTATTATCAAATTTTTCAAAATTAATGGGAATTTGGGTATTCTGAACTATATAGTAAGTTGAAAATTATATTTTGGTTATGATGAAGATAAGAGGAGATCACGATCTTTTGTCTGAGATCATTATAGCACGTGTGTCATCCAAGGCATAAGAAGTGTTGAATGAGCTTAAAAGGAAACTAGTAAGTTCCAACCAACATTGAAGAAGTTGAGAATTCGAAAAGAGAGAAATGAGAAGTGGAAAATCCTTAAAGAATAAGAAAAAAAACTGACGATTTTTTTATCAAAATGAGTATACGTAATCAAAATAGTCCAGATGTTAGCTATTTATATCTAAGTAACAAAACTAAACGACATCGCACAAATTACCAACAAAATAGGAATGAAATGATTTCATGTGTGACAAAGGACAAAGTTATCCTTGGTCACACACACATGTCACGTGCATTAGTCAAAAACAAGAAATCCGTGCACGCTGCCAACAGTCTAAATCTAACGACTACTTTGCTTCTTCTTTGTATCATCATTATCTCCATCTTGTAACAACCCTCATAAGCTAGACTACACAAATCAATCAGACCAAGTTTAGACACCAAGAACTCGTAATAAGGAGCTGCAAAACTCTTGGTGAACAAATTAGCTAGTTGATACTCAGACTTCATGTGAAAGAGTTTAACAAAATCTTGTTGAACCTTCTCTAGAACAAAATGATAATCAAACTCTATATACTTTGTGCGCTCAAAATAAACTAAATTCTCAGTAATGTAGATAGTCGATTTGTCATCACAACAGACTAATGCTAGTAGTGGCATTCGTACTTGCATATCTTACGATAAATAATTTAAAGATTGTCCTCTCTCGTGACAATGGAAAGGAGCTGATATTCTACTTCACATGTAGATAAAGACACCATTGACTGCTTCTTGGCCTTTCAAGATACCATATTATTTTCTAGGAAGACACAATAGCAAGTAACAGTTCATAGAGAACCACGATAGATGCCCCAATCAAAATCAAAAAAAACCTTGAGTTAAAAATCACCTTGGTAGAGAAGAATAAACATTTTCCAGGTAAAGACTTTAGATATTTGAGAAGATCATAAGGTGTCAACAAATTTGCAACACGAAGGTAAGTGAGAAACTGACTAAGTTGTTAAATGATAAAGCTTTTATCATGTTGAGTTACTATTAAGTAAAATATTTTAATGAGCCTGCGATAATGAGAAGAGTGTTTAACAACTTCTTGCCATTCACTATTTTTTTGTAATAGGCTTTCTATTTGTAGTGTAGGTATGAACATCAAGTAATTTGCCTGAGATATAAGGATCATTAAATAACTTACAACTGACACTCAAAAGTGTTCTTCTAAATTTGCAGCAAAGATAATCTACATCTTGAAATAACCCAGTATATATTTTTTGGCATACTTGAATTTCAAAATTAGTGTGAGCTACCTCCAAACCCAAAAAATTAGAGAGTGCCTAAGTCTTTAAGCTTAAGGGTCTATTCCACATGATGTTTCATGATAATAATGATATCAAAACTATTTCATGTTAGAATGATGTCATCATGTACATCAAGACAACCATGAAGCTATCACTCTTCTTCAGATGAACATGAAATAATTATAATGAGACAAGATGAACCCAAAAGTAAGAAAAATTGAGTGCAACTTAATAAACTCTTGTTTGCTAGATTACTTGAGGCTATACAAGGACTTATGTAGTTTGTAAACTTTATGTGATTTAGTTAGAGACACTTGTAGACCCATTGTAATTTGCATATAAACCTCATTATCTAGGTTTTCATAAAGAAAGTATTATTATATCAAATTGATGAAGATGTCATCTATTACTAGCTATAATCGATAGCAAAACACGAATGGTAGTCATTCTAGTTAATGGACTAAAAGATTCAAAATAAGCAATTTCTAATGATTGAGTGTATCTTTTAGCCAAAAAAAATGCCTTATAGCATGCAATGCTACCACCTGTCTTGTGCTTGATTTTTTAGATCTACTTACGATCAACAAGATACTTCCCAAATGACAATTCTATAATAGACCAAGTATGATTCTAGTCCAAAGCATCAAGTCCTTCTTGCATAACAACTTGCTAACAAACTTTCTTGACTACCCATTCATAGGATTTAGGTTCTATATTACTGGTAACATAGACACAGAAAGCTGTAAAAGATGACGAAAAATTAGCTAATATAAAATAGGGCAAATTATCCTCTAATCCCTGGATTTAATATAATTCTCCTATCGAGTCTCTCTTTTCTCATAAATGAGTAATACATCC
>SOPF01027679.1:405915-433651 GCA_012979155.1 Hypericum perforatum | reverse complement strand
CGATAGGAGAATTCGATTAAGATCAGGGACTATGTGATAATTTGCCCTATAATAATACTAAAATTTAATATAGAGTACTACTACTAAACATAGACACATAGGACTGACCTAAAAGTTTTTTAGAGTATTGTGATGGCATGTCAAATGTGTAATCTTGAAGCTATATATTATTTAGGGAGAGAAACTTTCTAATCGGAAAAGGTACATTAGATAAGTGATCTTCTGCATATTAGTTAGAAGTGGTAGTAGTTTGTGAAGAAAATTTTGAAGGTGATAATAGAGAGATAGATAGAGAGGTAGATATAGGTGAAGGGCCAAATAAAAGAAGCAGGTGAAGTAGATTGTGAAGACTGATGGTCCAATCCAAGAATATTTTTATCAAAGATAGAAAGAAATTCTAACTATAGATTAGATCTCACTATGGTAGTTTCATGTTAAAGATTCTCAATCTTAAATAGAAATATTGTCTTATGAAAAACAATATTTATTAAGATAATCATTCCATGTGTGATCAAATTATAAACCTTATATCCTTTAATTCTATTTTAATAATACAATAGCATACATTTATGTGCCCTACTATCCAACTTATAGTTGGAATCCCCGCATAACACAAACATCCAAAAATTCTCAGTTATTTATATCTTAGTTGACATTCATACAAGACTAAAAAGAGTACTATATCGTAGTGAAGTGGATGCAACCTATTAATGAGATAGAATACATAATGATATCACTCTAGAAATTGACCAACAAATAATTTTGGAAAAGTAAAGCATGTGCTATATTTAGAATATCTTGATATTTACTCTTGATTTAGATATTTTTCTAAGGTGTATAAATATAAGAATTAGGCGAGAATTAATTGGAAACTGTTATGTTATAAGAACCCTTTTGATATTTGTCAAATTTCTAGGTAGTAGTTTGTAATCTACCACCTTTCCTATTTAAGTGAAACTAGGGTTAGTATGTTTTCCCTAAACCTAATAGATCATTCAAAAATCCACCCCTTTTGTCGAGGAGAGGAAACCCATGAAGTAGAAGGAAATCCAAAAGGAACAGACAGATCCAAAACAACCGCACTAGATAGAGGTAAGATTAGTTCTATTTTTTCGTCCTTGTCCATTCGAAATTGTACGGATTCAGGGAAAACTCATGAAAATGTATTTTTAAAGGTGAGGAGAACGACCTTGTTATTTCAGGGCATTTGGGAGATCAAGGAATGGATTCCGAATTTGTAGGGTAAGCTTTACCCTTATAGCCACGTAACTTAGATTTCAAAACCTTGTTCGAGACTGATCTAAAATTATTTAGGCTTTCGTAAATGAAAGAAAAGAGAGTGTGTCTAGGCCATGGGGTATCGTCTAGAGTTATTGGAGGTAAGTGAATTCCATCTTTGTTACGTGATTATTATGAATTCTGAATCGTTGATTATGTGTGATTGAATTCTGGAATTTCAGATTTTTAGTTGATGATTTGGATTTCATATTTATTGATCTTGGATATATGAGTCAGATCTTGGACGCGTGAATGATTTCGAGTTTGAGTTTGGTACTTTTGGATTATTAATGATTGGATTCTGATTGTCAGAATTTGGATATGTGATTGATATGATTTATGGCATGCAGGCTACTGGATAACATGAGGTATGTGTGATTAAATAGACAGGGAGTGTGTAGACTATCTAGACTCGTGGAGGGATATCCTTCCATCTATTAGGCCTACCTTGCAAGAATGGTTTGGGTATTTATCTGTGCCCCACGTGGATCTCTGTCATGATAAGTGAGGACTCCGTAGCTCTGTATTGAAATTGGAACCATTATGTGAATGATTGTATTAGCGGTGTTGCATGGCGTTGAGTGTATTGATTTTGTATATTGATATCGCAGTGTCGTAGGATTTCTTACTGAGTTTATGACTCACCACATTTGTCTTCTTGCTTGTTACATATACTGGGACGTCGGGACGAGAGTAGGGAGGAGTTTACATGCACTGATTTGAACCATTCATGTCATTTTGAACCTTTTCAGATTGAGTTTTAGACCATTTACTATTTTAGATTTCAGATTTTGTATTTTTCGGATTTTATCATTTGTAATAAAGAAAGCTGTCGCGATTCCTTTCGGGTCGTGACAATAAACATAACTTATCTCATGAATTATTTATTTAGAACTATAAAAGTCTTTCAAATCAAACTTTTTGTCCAAGTTAGATCTAATCTTTTATGCACTTAGCAAATTGGTTTTCTATAAAATTGCTAAAATATTCTATCAGGAATCTGATTTTGGTTTTATCCTTCATCAAATACAACCACAAAGACTAAGAATGATCATTCATCCATATCATGAAGAAGTAAATAAATCCATCATAAGAGGGTTCTTCATATTTACTCTATGTATCCACATGAATCATCTCAAAATAGTCTAAAGCACTCAGTCACTGACAAAAAAAAATTCAATCTCTTGTGACTAGAGTATTGACATGTATTATAAGGATGCACATTCTTAAAAATAATATTAAAATTAATCTTACTGGACATATATCCATACGTGTAATACTATAAATCTAGCTCTTAAGTAGTTACATGAGGTTTTTTCTGAGGGTGAAGAGGAGTAGGTATAGGAAAAGTTTGTGAATGAGCAAACTGTGGTAATAGTTACGTGAGGATGTAAAGGCCTTGGGTTGCCACAGTACTACAATTTCTCTTGCACTGAAAAGGATCTCAATATAATAAAAATTATAACATCGTATTATTTTGACAGGAAGATAACTAGTTAACCTACTAATAGATAGCAAATTGAATAAAAGATAGGAACTAAGAGAATATTAGTTAAGATTAGCTCTAGAGACAATTTAAAAATCCTAGTATGAATAGAAATTGCTTGCTAGTTAGTAAGAAGTTGAATTCTGGTATACAGAAGAGGATGACTATCCATAAGAGAATGATTTGAACACATTATATGGTCAAAGGTATCTAAATCTAAGATCCAAACACTAGAAAATTGATAACTAGAATAAGTAAATGTATGTTTACTGGTGAATAGTGTAGTTTGGACTACAATAACCTAACAAAACTCTAGAATGGAAGTGTGATATAGTGTCCTAGAAACTGAAGTCCTAGGCAAGCCCGGGAAAGATTGCTAACAAGAGCCAATAGAGAAGCAAATTGCACTTCAAATAGTCTAGTCTTCTTTAAACTAGGATTCACAGTTAGAGCGCCTCCTTCATTTTCATGATTTCTAGTACCTCTGCTATTAGCAAACTTAAAATTTTGTTAAAAGTCATGTTTCTTATAGAATTTGTCAACTGTATGTCTTTCTTTTTCACAATAGGTGCAGATTGGTTTCTTCTGGTCATTCTAATTTTTCCTTGGGTTCTGATTGGAATTCTAAAAGAACTTATATTTATCTTTGTAGAGGTGAATAAATTTGAAGTACCACTTGAGACATTATCTTTCTCTAAACTTGAAATTTTTTTCTTATTTTGTAATGCTATATAAAGTGTTCTACTCATAGATTGCAAAGGAGTAATCAACATAATTTGAGACCTAGTTGTGTCAAAATTCTCATTTAAGCATATAAAAAAATTTAATGATCTAATCAATCTCAAAAAATTCTAATTGTCTTCACAACTACACCATCATAATTACCTCCTTTCTAATCAATGCATTTACACAAGATTACTGACCTATATTGTGTGAACTGTTCCCAAAAGATTACAAAAAGAGGCGAAATACTCTGAAATAAAAAGAGCTGCTCATTTTAGAGTACACAACTTCATCTACAATCGAGTATTCAGAATGGAATCACTAGTACTAAAATGTTCTTTAAATCCAACTAGACCTTAGCAGTAGTGTCTAATCAATTGATACTCTTTATAATCGATGGTTCAACAGATGTCATTAGCTAGTGTAACTATTCCATCTACTAACAACCACTTCTTCTTGGAACTAAGTGCATGTTTCATATATTTACTTCAATTATGGTAGTCGCTTTTATTCAATAGTGGAGTAACAAGTACGGACGTTATAGTCTCCCTAGGATGAAAGTAAAATAAAAAGTAATATTGTGAAAAGAATCTTAAAAAACAATATTGTGCAATGTTGTTGGAGGAGATATGTTGATCGACTAATTGGAGATCATCAGATGGAGATTTATATTGTTTAGAGTTGTCTCTGCCATGAAGATGTCTCGGAAGCTTTTAGGTGGTGAATCCAGAAACCTTCTAGCCTTGACTTGTGCCTAATTGCTATGATACCACGTCGAATGAGCTAAAAAGAAGTTACAAAGCTCCAACTTCCATAAAAACAGTTGAGAGATCAAAGAGAGAAAGAATAATTGGAAAAATCCTTGAAGAGAGATAGAATAACTTGCAATTTTTTATTAAAATACTTTCACATAATCAAAATAGTCCATATGTTAGCTATTTATATCTAAGTAAACAAGACTAAACAACGTCGCACTAACTATCGACGAAGTAGGAATAAAACAATATTGTGTGTGACAAAGAATTAAGTTATCCTTTAGTCACACACGCATGTCACGTGCAGTAGTCAAAAATGAAAACCTTGTGCTCGCTACCAATAATCTAAATCTAACGGCTACTTCGGATCATCATCATTTCCATCATCATCATCATCTCCATCTTGCAACAAGAAACATGCTTTAACGGTATCTTTAAGGACATCCAGATATTTTGATCGGGATTTTCATGGGCAAGTTTAGGGATGATATTAATGTGGTTCCTGAAATCTGGACTGGGATATTCAATGCAAACTTTAAATGCATTTTTAATGGTGAGTTGAAATGTTCAATGTCTTCGTGTTCCAATAAATAGACCAATTCCACGTTTTTTTTTCTCAATTTCTTGTGGAGTCCAATTTTCATTAATCTAAGTCGAATTTGGATACCCTGGGGACTACATAGAGCTTGTCCCTAAAAAGGGACAACAATCTCTGCCATTAGATTAGAATATATTCTAAAAGATGCTCATCTAATGGCTATTAATGTTTAGGGATATTTAGGACTTTTGCCAAAACTAATTGATTCCAGTAGTTAATTATTCCTACTTTTTAGGCGAATCAGCATTTAATTTCCCTTCTCTCTCCTCCTAAACCCAAGTTTCCAAAAAATAAAATAAACCCAGTAGTTAATGCTTCCCTTTTTTTAGCCGAATTATCAATTAATTCTCCTTCTCTCTCCTCCTAAACTCATGTTTCCAAAAAAAATCGTCTACTTTCTTCTCTCGCCTGGGACTTTGAACCAGTAAAACAAACCAGTGAAGCAGCAAAATGAACCAGTGAACCAGTAAAATAAACCAGTGAACCAATAAAACAAACCAATGAACTGGCAATCCAAACCAGTGAGAGAGAAAGAAGATAATTAAACCAGTGAACCAGCAATTCGAACCAGTGAACCAATAAATCAAACCAGTAAACCTGTAATTCAAACCAGTGAACCTACAATTCAAACCAATGAACCATCAATTCAAAATAATGAACCAGCAATCTAAACCAGTAAACCAGCAATTCAAACCAGTGAATCGACTATCCAAACCAGTGAAAATTATTTTGTATTACGACTAATGACAGATATTTTGCGTTAAAATATGTATTTAATGGAGAAAGAAGATAATTAAAGAGAAACGTCAAATTAGGTGAGTAATTAGGTAGTTGGTTACAGACATTTAATGGAGAGAGAATCAACCTAATTAGTAAATTAGTGATTTGTCTAAATTAACCTTGTCCCTAAATAGGGACAAGGAGAAAGTCCCCAGGGTATCCACTCCCATCTAAGTCACTGCTTTAACTTGAAAGGTCCCAGCAGACTGTTTTGATTCTTATTCGAGGACCCGCTGGTGCTTGGCGGCTCACGAGCAAGATATAGAAAGAGGTTGCCCCCTTGCTTTGCTCTTTTTTGAAGGTCGCGTCTCTTTCGTCTATGCTTCCTCCATAATCACACTGAGCGCCTAGCTTCGCAGAAATAAAAGCTCCATTGTCGCATCGTTTCACCTCCAGAAATAATTTATTGTGTTGCGAATGCATTAAATACTAAAAAAATAAACCTTGAGAAAATCCGACGTCAGCCCCAAAACTTTAGTCTCGAAATAGAAAATTGTGTTTGCTAGTAATAAAAAATTTCAAACCTCATTGTACACTGTTAGATCCGGAAATTAATAATACCCTTTCGAGGGTTAAAACGAATATTTGCCCTGTGAAGAGTGACCCTCGCAAATATTTGCCCTGTTGAGAGTGACTTGTTCGATAGAGTTTACCCTCCTTGGAGTGACCCTCGCAAATATTTGCCCTGTTGAAAGTGACTTGTCCGTTAAAGTTTACCCTCCTTAGAGTAACCCTCGCAAATATTTGCCCTCTTAAGAGTGACTTGTCCGATAAAGTTTACCCTCCTTGGAGTGATCCTCGCAAATATTTGTCTTGTTGAGAGTGACTTATCCGAACAATATTCACCCTCTTTTGGGTAAATAAACCACCACTCTCTTTCCCAAGAGGCATATGAATTTCGGCCGATTACCCACAAATGGGCATAGCTCGGCCGAGCATGAACTCTCGGAAGATAAAATGTTCTCGACTTTCCAGCAAGGCGAAGTGTTACGACCTCCGAAAGTTGTTATGGCCTTCACTTAGAGACACCTAGAGCTTCCGAAAAGCGAAAGGTGTTATGGCCTTCGTCTAGAGACACCTAGAGCTTCCGAAAAGCGAAAGGTGTTATGGCCTTCGTCTAGAGACACCTATAGCTTCCGAAAAGCGAAAGGTATTATGGCCTTCATTTAGAGACACCTAGAGCTTCCGAAAAGCGGAAGGTGTTATGGCCTTCGCCTAGAGACACTTAAAGCTTCCGAAAACGCGAAGTGTCCTAGCCTTCGCCTAGTGACACCTAGAGTTTCTGAAAAGTGGAGAGTGTCATCACCTTCGCCTAGTGACACTTAAAGCTTCCGAAACACAAAGTGTCCTAGCCTTCGCCTAGTGACACCTAGAGTTTCTGAAAAGTGGGGAGTGTCATCGCCTTTGCCTAGTGACACTTAAAGCTTCCGAAATGCGAAGTGTCCTAGCCTTCGCCTAGTGACACCTAAAGTTTCCAAAAAGTGAAGAGTGTCATCGCCTTGCCTAGAGACACCTAAAACTTCTGAAACGCAAAGGGGGTTCTAGCCTTCACCTGGTGACACCTAGAGCTCCCGAGAAGCAAAGGGTGTTAACACTTCACCTAAGCATCACCTAGAGGCTCCGATAGGTGAAGAGTATTAACACCTTACTTAGCGCTACTTCGAGGCTTTGAAACGCAAAGGGTGTTATAGCCTTTGCCTGATGACACTTACAGCTTCCGAAATGGGACAGGTGTCACAGCTTTGCTTGGTGACACTTGGAAGTCCCGAAAAGCAAAGGGTGTCACGACCTTTGCCTAGTGACACCTAGAAACTTCGGAAGGTTATTTTCAGATAATCACATTCGCTTGAGGAGCCGTGTCAAGAGACCGTACGCGGTCGGTCTCCTAAGAGAGGCAATAGACTCAGATTCCGAAATAATCGGGGATGATAGATCTTAGCAAACTTTGGATAAGTGTTTCGGTACAAGATAGGGATAAGTGTCCCCGGTGATAGGCGTTAGGAGAGTCCGAGTGTAAGTAGAAGATGAAGTCCGAGTGCAAGTAGAAGACAGAGTTCTATGCCTATATAAAGGACGGACGAGGAAGAATCAAGGATCTATCTATCAATCAATCACCAAACACAAATCAACTCAAGCTCCAGCTTTTATCGTAGTCTAGGTAGTAGTTTAGGAGTAGAAGTTGTTCGGCTCCGGTCACCCTTTATTACTCTTAGTTAAGCCGACCTTGGGGCGAGCCTCTAGAGCCATCACGAGATCAACCTTGACTCTCACGACCATTTTCACCCAACATTGTTTTTGGCACACTCGGTGGGACTAAGAGGATGTCTAGAGAAGGCGGTTTAACTCGATCCAACCAAGATGGGCAAGAACAACAAGGAGACTTCATCACCCTCTTCTCAATCCCTAGTTGAGAAGAATATGACTGATCCGGCTCTCTCCATCAGAGAGCTGAACCTTTCAAATACCCTTCCTGGTACTGGAAGGATATCCACTGACGAAACGGCTCTCGCAAAGAGGCTGACTCCTCCTAGGAGGAACGAAGACACGGCTTCTAAAAGGAGGCCGACCCCTCTTCGGAGGAATGATAACACGGCTTTCGCAAAAGAGCCAGCTACTCAAGAGCATACATTGCAGAAAGTGTTAGAAGCCATGGCCAGTCGGCTAGAGCAGAGAATGGAAGACATTGCTATCGAAGCTAAGTCTATATTAAATCAACTCGAGCGACTAGCGGCTGATAATAAGAAGTCTTTCAAAGAGACTCATGAAAGGTTCGAGAAGATCGCAACAGGTAGCGAGCTCTCTCACAGCCAACTCACTCACATGATCGACCAGGTGTATGGGTACATAGACTAGTCAATATACCGAGCTGCTAGAGATCACCACGATAACACCGTGGATTTCTTTAATAGTACTGTGGCTCCTACCATCTCGAATAGGATGTCAGAAGTCATAAGTCGAGGGAAGGGAATAGATGCTCCTCACCCCACGGAGCAAACACACTATCAAGAGACACCTATCCTCAATCTGACTCAAGAAAGGCTTGGAATAGGCCGAGGCACCCTAGCCACTACCACAAGGTTTCAATCCTTTCAAACATCCTTCAATAGGAGGACTCAAGGGACTGATTTCTTGGGACAGTATGAGAGTGCTGAAGCAGGAGGAAGCAACACGAGGGTGGAATCAGGCTGGTATTATATAGCTCCCACTCATCAGAGGACTAGTACCCATGGACCTAATGTGCGGAACAACCCAACTTACGAAACAAGGACTCTGATAGGCCATACTTGGCCTCATAACAGGAATGAAAGGAGGCCAAATCACGAAGAAGATTATCCTCCCGTCGAGAGGCAATTGATATTTGGGACCTATACAGGAGACCCTCGACCTGCATTGCCCTCTGAGGATGATTTTGGAGATCAACTCCAAAGGGAACCCCATGATATGCTCTAAAACAATGATGACAGACCTAGACTTGAAGACGCTCAACAAAGAGCGCTAGTGGCAGAGGTTCTTAGGGATATGGGTGTAGAGACCAGACATACCCTGTGCCCTAGGTTCACCAAACCCTATCCTGAACGATTCGATAGGGAAGAATTCTCGAAGACATATCGTATCCCAGACTTTAGCCAGTTTTCAGGAGAAGATAATTGATCTTCCCTCGAACTCGTGGCAAGGTTTATCATACAGTGTAGGGACACGGCTTCTAGTGAGGCATTACGGTTAAGGCAATTTCTTATGACCCTCACTAGGACAGCCTTTACTTGGTACATAAGCCTCCTGCCAAACTCGGTAAGGAATTGGGCAGAGATGGAACAAAAATTCCATAACTAGTTCTACAAGCCCGAACCCACTATTACCATCTCCGCCTTTGCCCATATACAACAGCTTGAGAGAGAGTCAGTGGAGAAGTTTTTGGTGCGTTTCCGGAAGGTAAAGAACAGGTGTCAAACAAACCTATCTGAAGCAGAGCTCGCATCATTAGCAGTACATAGGCTTCGTTTCAATCTGCAAGATAGGTTAGGAATTGAGAAGTTTCGGGATCTAGCCGACCTAACGCAGAAAGCGATAGCGGCTGAATAACTTATCAACAAGAAGGACAGGAGGGCTACCTCTTCTAAAGGGACCTACTCTTATGATCCCACACTAGAGATTGATCACCTCGATAATGGACGAGGTTGGGGTGATGAAGACATTGCTGAGGAGATGGTAGCGAAAATCATCAAAAGAAAGCCAATATGAATGCGAGAGCCTCATCCCAAAGAAGGTAACGGTACCTAATGAGTTTGTATGTCAAAGAGCTCAAGATAACCAATCTAGGAACTTCGTGATAGCGGGAAGGAGTACTCTTTTGATCTGACTAAGGCAGAGGAGATTTTCGACAATCTCTTGAAGAATGGTCAG
This sequence comes from Hypericum perforatum, assembly GCA_012979155.1. Taxonomy (NCBI): domain Eukaryota; kingdom Viridiplantae; phylum Streptophyta; class Magnoliopsida; order Malpighiales; family Hypericaceae; genus Hypericum; species Hypericum perforatum. Next base: position 423,630 of record SOPF01027679.1, on the reverse strand, counting down.
ATTATTTTACCCAAGGGCCACAAGATCCCCAAAGAGAAGGAACTCAAGTCAATGAAGTTTTGCAAGTGGCACGTAAGCAAGTCACACAATACTGCTAATTGTGTGGTCTTCCGTAACCAAATACAATAAGCAATCAACGACGGGAGATTGAAGTTTGCTAATGATCAACCAGAGGTATCATTCGTAGCTAGCATCGCTATGGTAGACCTGAAGAGAGATCCAAAGGGAGATCATAAATAAAGCCAAGCACCTGTGGAGGACCTGAGAGAGGTCCTAGGAAAGAGGGGTAGGCGAGAGATACCTGGGGGGCAAGACCCTCAAAGAAGTCCAAAAAAGGGTGCTGATGAGGCCACTGGTCACGACACACCTCAAAGACCCATCCCTCAAGGCAACTCAGATGCCGCATTCGGGGGACAATTTCAGCCTAACTATCCAAGGAAGGCAACTCCCCCAAGAGACTTAAGAGATATGCTTAGCAGAAGACTCGGGGGGCAAGCTCCCAATGAAGATCTCAGAGAGACTCTTGTGAGGAAAAGGGTACGGAGGATCCTTTTTGGAGAGCAAGATAAGACTAAGGCCAAGATGGGAAGGAATCACCAAAGAAACTACCACAAGGTCATTGGACGAAGGTGCATGCAAAGCCCATACCCCCACGTAAAAATAAACTTAAACACGAAGCCTCATGCCACTAATGGCAAAAGAGGAGATGTGTATGGGCCTTCTAAGGCACTCACTCGGACTCAGAAACGCCGTATTGAGAGGAAAGTCCAAGCAGAGAGGCAAGTGGTTTTTGATCTTGAAAGGCTACTGAAAGAGAGGAAGGCACAAATCAAGGAACAAGAAGCCCTTCTGACCTTGCCTATCATCGGCCAACCAAAGGCTGAGTCGCGCAAGGCCAAATGCCTAGGGGATGATCCAAGAGAAAAAGTTATCTTTTCCTCCACCGAACCAGAGACACTTCAGCAAGTCAAGATTAGGCTATCCGAGCAAAAACCCATAGATCAAGGCAAGGTCACTCCAGGTACAAAGGCTAGCCTAGAAAAGGGGCCGATAAGAAAGGTATGGATACCTATTATCAGCAAGGAGACATTTCCTAACTCTCCTACACCGGAGAGAGAAGTCTCAAGCTTAAGTAATACAGAGGTTGAAACCTTGGAGAAGAAAAGATTCGAACTAAGGCACAAATCAGCCAAAGGTGGCCGTGAGGAAGAAAGAAGACAAAAATTGGCAAAAGATAGTCATAAAAGGGGAAGAAGTAGCGACGTAACCTCCCTAAAGACATGTGGTTTAGTACTTCATGATGATCAAGATGACAAGGTAAGTTGGCCCTCTAGTGGTGAGGACCAGGAACCAAGTCATGAGAAAGAGATACAGACCCTAAAGAACAAGGAAGTTCGAGATGGGCCATCTGAGTCGGACATCAAAGACGAGGAATATCGCTGGCTTGAGAGCCTCAACGATGAAGATTTGATAGAGATCCTAAGAGACACCTCCGAGAAAGGTTTGGAGAAATTGGACCTAGGCGATAACATGAGTGATGACGACCTTAGTAGAGATGTCCAAGATCTTTCGGTCAATATGGTCTTTACCTTACCGGCCGCGTTCGGCTAAAGTAGGACAAGTGACCTACTTCGAGGAAGATGTGATAGAAGAGAGTGTGGTCGAGCTAGAAATCGGGAATAAATTGCTCAGTATTCCCTGCGTCGAAGAGCAAGGCGAGAACATCATCTTGCCTAGACCAACTCAGAAGATGTGTGAGCATCTAAAGCCACTTTACATCTCAGCCCACATTTTCGGTAAGCCGATCAAAAGGATACTTATTGACAATAGGGCTGTCGTTAACATAATGCCCTACTTCCTCTTGAAGAAGCTCAATAAAGAGGACGAAAAGCTAGTACCAATGGACATGAAGATGACCGATTTTGCCGGAAAGACCACTCGTCCGTTAGGAGTCCTTACAGTAGAGATCACTGTAGGATCAGTCACTCGAAAAATGATTTTTTATGTGATCGAGCCAAAGACCTCATACAACGCTCTGCTAGGAAGGGATTGGATACACACTGGACAGGTCATTCCATCCTCCCTTCATCAATTTTTAATACAATGGAGACCGGATGGCAAAGTAGAGATAGTGATGGCTGATGATGTCACTACCCAAATTCGAGATCGCTGACCGATGCTAGACTATGCTTACGTACCTTACAAATATCATAATCTAGCCAGCCTCGAACATACACATATCATAGTTATTGATAATTCGGAAGTGCAAACATAATTTATATGGATATATTACAAATAAACTTAATTTTAAGTCACATGTCCAGGATCACAAAATATATAATGGAGCGACCTAGATTACAAAGAAGAAGTACCATCTGGAGACCTTCAAAAGTGACCCAGAATGAAGACAATGGGTCTTACTCGGATGTACTAATAAAAGATACTCTCCAGATAAAGACCAACCCTTAAACTTCTTCTTCACCTGTGGAGTTGGGGGGGTAAGTATTATGGAATATTTAGTAGAGTATATTAAAACTAACCTATAATTAACTAACCAACCACATGCAAAGACTCAAATTCATGCATAGACAAATGATACCAAATTAACACTTAGCACTTCACAAATAATTCGAATCATAAGCAAAGATGGACAAATGAGCACAGATACGCTCCAAATACCAGAGACAGACAAATGAGCACAGATACGCTCCAAATAACAAATCACACAGATAACTACGTTCTGACCCGAACTAGGAGTCGCAAATGCCAAATAAACGGATGGACTTCGGATAGGTCTAGAATGTGTCACTCCCTCTCACAACACTGGGATACCATATCTTATAACACTTTCATAATCAAACTCCGCCGGCCAAACATATCATATCAGAATCAGAATCCAATGTATCCCCAAAAACATGTGCACATGTGCCAACATCCCCGGTTGGTCACGGGTAGACCTCATTGTCTGCCATCTCACAAATTAACTCACATATACCATACACAATTCATAATCTCAAATCATAACTTCATGATCCAAAGACTCATGATTTTCAAAACCATTCATAAACCAAAATCATCAAAGCACACAAATCAAAGCCTCATATTCATAATCCATCAAATCACCATATAATCATCATATCAAAGCAAAGTCACAAATTTATAACAAACAATGTTAGTCAAAACAGAAGTTAGGGATAATATCACCCTACCTAATCACGCGTTGCACAAATCACATAAAGAGAAGTTCTGCGCTCCACTTTATGTCTCTCGGTGCTCGAATTCCAATCGTCGGTCAACTACTCAAAAGATCAGAAACCATTATCATTATCAATCTACTAAGCATGTGGAAATATAAAATTATTTTCAAATCCCTAAATTCGGATTTTTGCAAAATCTCTCAAAAACTATGCTAAAATTCACAAATCACACATTCTAAGTTTAACTCTTCATCTATCTTTCACATAACTTCAAAAATTAGATCATAACCAGTTCGAACAACACTTTTTATAGCTTCTCCTATATATCCTTGATAACTCAGAATCATACTCAAAATCTCAGATTCTCCAAGTTCAACTACCAAGCTCAATTCTTTGAATTCTTGCAACCCAAAACACAGCCAGCAAGTCCAACTTCAAAAATATGCACAGAACGTTTCTTTCAACTAAAACATATATAGGATATATATTCAGAAAGCTTATGAAGTCCTCTATGATTCCTTCCAAATCATCAAATTCAGATTCGGAGCCTAAGGACATGTTGCAAGTCGATCTTCTTTTCCCTGTAAATCTGAATATAACCAACTGCTCCGAAACTTAACCAACTTTTGAACAAGATTTATTCATCCACACAGGGCATATAATATATCATCGGAAAGCTTACAGATCTCTCTACAATCTGTCAAAATTTCATAATCCAATTCGAATCCCAAATATGAAAGCTAATCACATCTTTCTTAACAACCTTAATTGTATGTTTCTTCAACAATATCCAGATTTGAAATGCTTTTTCCGTTGATTCCTTGATCCAGATAATATGTATGATACACCGTTGGAAAGCTTAGATAGTCTTCTACAAGATATCAAAATTTCAGGATTTAATTCGAAACTTAATTATACGTACCAGACTCATTTTCCTCAATAACTCCAGCTGTATGTTCATCAACAATACTCTGATTCAAAATATATATCCTATCGACTCCCTGATCCAAAATTCATATATGATATACCAAAAGAAAGGTATTAAAGTCCTCTATAAGCTCTCAAAATTTCATGATTTAATTCGAATCTTAAGTATACTTACTGATTGATTCTTTGTTGACCTGCATTTTCTCTTTTTCTCCTCTTCCTTTCTCTTCACCCTTCTACGTTTTTCTCCCTTATTCTAGTCCCCTCTCTGGATGTTTTCTAAATTGAGTGAATAGCTAACGCAATAATTCACCCCTTAGATATTTCTCCAAGTTCCTACCAAAAATGGACACCTAATCACTAACTTTTAACTTTTCTCTTTTAATCCTTGACTTTTCTAACCTTTCTCAAAATCATTCCGACCATCTTGACAAGTTCTTATTAAGTTCCTATAATAAATCTTTCTCCATAATAATAATTAAATAGCATATATATATAAATTTTTTTATATCAATAATTAATTAGGGTCATAACAGATGAAGACCCCTTTAAAGCGGCCACCAATTACGTTGAAGCAGCCTTTTACGACGGTTCCATCGTCCCAAGTAGTGTTGCTCGAAGCAGCATAGACGGTAGTATCGCCGGATACGCAAGTTTAGTAGAGAGAGAGATCCCCTCCTCCAATCGACTTGCGAACGTCACTCCGGAAAGGCAAGCCCTTAGGCTTACCTTTCGATACTAATCTACTAAAAGAGCTGGCAAGGCAGTCAGAGATCTACGCCTTATCTCAGCATGAAGCGGCCGAGTTCATCTTCGAAGATGATGGCCAAGACCCCTTAGAAAGACTAAAAATTAGTGACCTTCACCCAGTCCCGGATAAACTCGATGATGCTAAGGTAGAGGTGAAGGACCCTTTAAAAGAAATACTCCTACCTTCAGAGAGAGGAGACCGGCCCATCTTCATTAGCGAACGGCTTCCTTCAGACTTCGAGAAGGACCTAGTCTCACTATTGACTGAGTACCAAGACTATTTTGCTTGGGATTACGATGAGATGCCAGGTCTTGATAGGACCCTCATAGAACACCAACTTCCGATAAAGCCGGGTTATCGGCCTTATCAACAACCTATGAGGAGGATGATGCCCGAGATAGTACAAAAGGTAAAGCAAGAGGTGGATAGACTCTTAGGAGCCGGCTTTATTAGAAAGGCTGCATATGTCGAATGGCTCTCTAACATTGTTCCAGTTGTCAAGAAGAATAGAAAGATTAGAGTATGCATCGACTTCAGAGACCTCAATACGGCAACGCCTAAAGATGAATATCAAATGCCCATAGCGGACATGCTCATAGATACCTCTGCTAGTTATGAAGTTCTAAGCTTCATGGATGGACATTCGGGCTATAACCAGATCTACCTCGCTCAAGACGACATTCACAAGATGGCGTTCCATTGCCCAGGCTCAATCGGCATATTCGAATAGGTCGTGATGCCTTTCGGGTTGAAGAACGCTAGAGCTATGTACCAAAAGGGGATGCATCTTATATTTCCAGATTTCATAGGTCAATTTATGGAAGTATATATAGATGATATTGTAGTTAAGTCACATAGCTACTATGAACACTTAGACCATTTGAAGTTGTCATTTGAAAGAATGCGAAAGCATCAATTAAAGATGAACCCTTTGAAATGTGCCTTTGGTGTCTCAGTAGGTAACTTCTTGGGGTTCCTTGTCCACAAGAAGGGAATCGAAATAGAAGAAAATAAAGTTAAGGCAATCCAACAAGCACAACCTCCCTGATCTAAAAAGAAACTACAATGTTTCTTAGGACAAATCAACTTTTTGAGAAGGTTCATTTTGAATACTGCCGGCCGAACTCGGTGTTTTTCGAATCTCCTTAGCTTAAAAAGGAGAGATTTCGTATGGGAAGATAAGCACCAACAAGCTTTCGATGAGCTTAAGGAATATCTAACTACTTCCCCAGTCGTGACTCCACCTTCTCACAAGCGGCCATTGTTATTATACATATTGGCCACTAATAACTCCATTGGGTGCCTCTTAGCCCAAGAAAATGAAGATAGAAAAGAGCAAACTAGTTTATTAGTTAAGCCGGTCGCTCTTAGATGTAGAGATAAGATACTCGTTCATCGAAAAGCTGTGCCTAAGCTTATTCTTTCCTTGTAGAAAGCTTAGGTACTACCTGTTACTGACCAAGGTGAAAGTAGTAGCGCAACCTAACGTAATCAAATATATGCTCTCAGGACCTATCATGAGGGGGAGGCTGGGTAAATGGGCTCTAGCCTTAGTAGAGTTCAACCTCATCTTCGTACCTCAATGAGCTGTGAAAGGCCAAGCCTTGGCCAATTTCTTAGCTGATCATCCTTGTTAGAGTACCTCAACCAACACCGCGATAGACTTCGGGATGGTAGCAAAGAAACCTTGGTCTCTATAGTTTGACAGATCAAGAACGAAGAAGTATACAGGGGCCGGCTTTGTAATCAAGTCCCCATACGGCATTAAAACAAAAGCCTCTTTTCTTCTTGACTTTCCTTGCACTAACAACCGAGCCGAATACAAAGCATTACTACTTGGTTTGCTCGTTTTGAAGGACTTAGGAGCAAGAAGCGTGTGGGTATACAGAGACTCTTTGTTGGTAGTTAACCAAGTCATAGGAGAGTTCAAGTGCGGACGTGATGGTTTTCAAGCCACATCCCTATTGAGAGGCTTTGAAGAAGCTTTTATCGAGTTCGTGGTCCGCAATAAGAATCTTGAAGCCAACAGATTAGCGCAGACTGGCTCTGGTTATCGGACCTTGAATAGGTTTAGCTCTGTTCCTATAAAGGTAAGAGCAACCTCGGTGCTTCATGAAATAATAGACTCGTTCAAGGGAGACCAGGGACTCGAAGTAGGAGAGATGGAACTAGACAGAGATTGGAGGCAAGAATATATTGACTACTTCAAAGATCCTACCTTCTGCTCAGACAGGTCGTCTAAAGCCAAAGTGCTCCGCTTTGAGTACATCAATGACAAACTCTATAGAAGAACAGTTGATAGTTTACTTTTAGTATGCCTGAGCCCACAAGAAGCTATGCTCGCGATGGCTGAAGTTCATGAAGGCATATACAGTGCGCATCAATCGGGAATTAAGATGAGATGGTTGATACATCGCTATGGCTTCTTCTGGCCAGGCATGGCAAAAAATTGTATCGACTATGTGAAAGGGTGTCAAGAGTGTCAAAAACACGGTCACATTCAATGCTCCCCGGCCGACAAGCTCTACCCAGTAGTAAAGCCTTGGCCTTTCCAAGGATGGGCTATTAATATGATAGGAAAAATACACCCGGCATCTACTAAGGGGCACTGTTTCATCTTAGCTGCCACCAACTATTTCACCAAGTGGGTAGAGGCAATTCCTATGAAAGTGGTTAATCAGGAGACCGTAATACAATTTTTCAAGGAGCACATCATCCATAGATTCGGCCTACCAGAGACCATCACTATTGACCAGGCGACCATGTTTACAGGAGATGAAATTCAAGCATTCGCGAAAGATATGGGATTTAAGATCATCCACTCTACACCCTACTATGCACAAGGAAATGGCCAAGCAGAGGCCACTAACAAGGTTTTGAAAAGGTGTATTGAGAAGTCCGTGAAACAGCAACCTAGAACGTGGCACCTAGCCTTATCTGAGGCTCTTTGGGCATTTCGCACCTCAAAGAAGGGGACTACAGGGACTTTCCCCTTTGCGTTGGCATATGGACATGATGCCATGATACCAGTAGAGCTCACAGTAGCATCACTAAGGAGGGTCGAACAAACAAACTTATCCAGCTTGGATTATGATGCTGCTATGCTATCTGCTCTAGAAGATCTCCCTGAGGAAAGACTCAGAGCATTAGATGCTATTCTACAACAGAAGAAAGTTGTAGAGAAAGGTTACAATAAAAGAGTCCGGGAGAAGCACTTCGAGAGGAGTGATTTGGTCTGGAAAGTCATACTGCCTATAGGGCAAAAAGACCCCGACTACAGAAAATGGTCCCCGAACTGGGAAGGACCCTATGAAGTGCATGACGTCCTTAGGAACGGGTCATATCGATTGGCAAACATTAACGGAGAAGTACATTTAAGACCTATTAATGGATTATACCTCAAACCATATGTACCTAGCATGTGGGATGGGGTAGATGATGACCTATTTAAGGGATACGCCTAAGAACACGAATGAGAAATGTAGTTGGGACCCTAACTACTCAAAACATCCGAGGATGTCACGACCGATAGAAGACCAATCACTACGTATGATTTAGGCAGGCTCCGGCTTTGATACCTTCGGTGGATATGATCTCTCGGCTTTTCCAGTAAGTCAGGTGCGAAAGCTTTAGGTAGCAACAACTAAAGACAAAGGGTGTCAACACCTCGCCTGGCAACACCTAAAGCTTCCGATCGGCAAAGGGTATCAACACCTTGCCTGGCGACACCTAAAACCTCCGATCGACAAAGGGTGTCAATACCTCGCCTGGCGACACCTAAAAGCCTCCGATTGGCAAAGGGTGTCAACACCTCCCCTAGCGACACCTAAAGCCTCCGATCGGCAAAGGGTGTCAACACCTCGCCTGGCGACACCTAAAAGCCTCCGATCGACAAAGGGTGTCAACACCTCGCCTGGTAACACCTAAAGCCTCTGATCGACCAAAGGCGTCAACACCTCGCTTGGCGACACCTAAAGCTTCCGATCGGCGAAGGGTGACAACACCTCGCCTGGCGACACCTAAAGCCAACAATAAGCAAAAGATGTTGTAACCTTGCCTGGCAACACATAAAGCTTCAAAAAGTCGATCACAACCTAAGAATCACAGAACACGACTTAGCCGATTGTGGCCTTTTCATTAATATGGCCGATTTTGGCCTAAACATCACTATGTAAGGCTTGGCCGACCACGGCCTAACACACGCATAATATGACTTGGCCGATCACGGCTTCACCATTCTTTTAATATGGCCGTCTCTGGCCTAAGCATTGCTAGGTGGCTTAGGAAGTGACAAAAGATGGAGTTGGTAAAATTTAAAAGCTATATGGTGACCCTTCTCATTCGAACGATTCGAAATGTCACCATGCGGGGGGCATTGTTAGATCCGGAAATTAATAATACCCTTTCATGGGTTAAAACAAATATTTGCCCTGTGAAGAGTGACCCTCGCAAATATTTGCCCTGTTGAGAGTGACTTGTCCGATAGAGTTTACCCTCCTTGGAATGACCCTCGCAAATATTTGCCATGTTGAGAGTGACTTGTCCGTTAAAGTTTACCATCCTTAGAGTGACCCTCGCAAATATTTGCCCTCTTAAGAGTGACTTGTCCGATAAAGTTTACCCTCCTTGGAGTGATCCTCGCAAATATTTGCCTTGTTGAGAGTGACTTATCCCAACAATATTCACCCTCTTTTGGGTAAATAAACCACCACTCTCTTTCCCAAGAGGCATATGAATTTCGGCCGATTACCCATAAATGGGCATAGCTCGGCCGAGCATGAACTCTCGAAATACAAAATGTTCTCGACTTTCTGGCAAGGCGAAGTGTTACGACCTCCGAAAGGTGTTATGGCCTTCACTTAGAGACACCTAGAGCTTCCGAAAAGCGAAATGTGTTATGGCCTTTGTCTAGAGACACCTAGAGCTTCCGAAAAGCGAAATGTGTTATGGCCTTCGCCTAGAGACACCTATAGCTTCCGAAAAGCGAAAGGTGTTATGGCCTTCATTTAGAGACACCTAGAGCTTCCGAAAAGCGGAAGGTGTTAAGGCCTTCGCCTAAAGACACTTAAAACTTCCGAAAATGCGAAGTATCCTAGCCTTCGCCTAGTGACACCTAGAGTTTCCGAAAAGTGGAGAGTGTCATCACCTTCGCGTAGTGACACTTAAAGCTTCCAAAATACGAAGTGTCCTAACCTTCGCCTAGTGACACCTAGAGTTTCCAAAAAGTGGGGAGTGTCATCGCCTTCACCTAGTGACACTTAAAGCTTCCGAAATGCGAAGTGTCCTAGCCTTCGCCTAGTGACACCTAAAGTTTCCAAAAAGTGAAGAGTGTCACCGCCTTGCCTAGAGACACCTAAAACTTCTGAAACGCAAAGGGTGTTCTAGCCTTCGCCTGGTGACACCTAGAGCTCCCGAGAAGCGAAGGGTGTTAACACTTCGCCTAAGCGTCACCTAGAGGCTTCGATAGGCGAAGGGTGTCAACACCTTACTTAGCGCTACTTCGAGGCTTCGAAACGCAAATGGTGTTATAGCCTTTGCCTGATGACACCTACAGCTTCCGAAATGCGACGGGTGTCATGGCTTTGCCTGGTGACACTTGGAAGTCCCGGAAAGCAAAGGGTGTTACGATCTTTGCCTAGTGACACCTAGAAACTTCGGAAGGTTATTTTCGAATAATCATATTCGCTTGAGGAGCCGTGTCAAGAGACCGTACGCGGTCGGTCTCCTGAGAGAGGCGATAGACTCGAATTCCGAAATAATCGGGGATGATAGATCTTAGCAAACTTTGGATAAGTGTTTCGGTACAAGACAGGGATAAGTGTCCCCGGTGATAGGCGTTAGGAGAGTCCGAGTGCAAGTAGAAGACAGAGTCCGAGTGCAAGTAGAAGACGGAGTCCGAGGGCAAATAGAAGACGGAGTTCTACGCCTATATAAAGGACGGACGAGGAAGAATCAAGGATCTATCTATCAATCAATCACCAAACACAAATCAACTCAAGCTCCGGCTTTTATCGTAGTCTAGGCAGTAGTTTAGGAGTAGAAGTAGTCCGGCTCCGGCCACCCTTTTGTTACTCTTAGTTAAGCCGACCTTGGGGCGAGCCTCTAGAGCCGTCACGAGATCGACCTTGACTCTCACGACCGTTTTTCACCCAACATACACATACAAAATCGTGTATAGAAATAGCATTGAACATACATAATAACATCTTGTAATTGCTCTTTTTTTCCAATCCAACTTTCTTTTTTCACAACTTACCACCCATTTTTATTATTTTTTGGTTATGACATCAGAGAACAAAATTTATCAAAAACAACCTATAGCTTGCTAATTTCTCTCTGGTTCAATATAGGTGCTTATTTTTGTGTGGTAAACGTGTAATTATCCCATCGTATATTCATCCAATTGTTCATATTTTGTTTTCTCTAATATGCTTTATATATCAAACCGTTGGAGGATTTGTCGATAGTGTCTTGTTTTCGTTTTTATATAGATTAAAATGGACGAATTGTTTTTTTTTTCATTCGACGAGCCAATTGTCACCTGAAACGGACTTTGTTCCATACTCGGAGAAACAAATGGGAGTCGTTAATAAATCTGTCAATTTCATGTCAACTTCTAAAACTATCGAACGATAAGCCATCCCCTCAGGAGCCGCTGTGTGGTCGTCAGAACTCTGGCGAGCCCATCAAACGCCCGGTACCCCGGAAACTTCTAAGACAATAAGACATTCCCGCATGACATATAATTTTACGATGACCTATAAATATTATGCAATGTGATCGAGTGTTACCTTTCAATACAGGTATTTTTAGAATATTTTTTTCCTCAATTACATGTATCTTAAAAAAAATTCTATTAAATTACCATCATGATCCTAGTCCTTGACCAAATATTGATATGAATATTAATAATCAAATAAATTAAACACTTTAAAATTATTATATTATTTATTGTCTAATAGAATTATCCTGTATATCCTACTTAGTGTAACTTTAACCACCTAGGCGACTAACTGCTGATGCATCATCACGCAAGCGTCTTGGAACAATTTTTACAAATATATATTGGGTCTATCCGAACTAGAGTTACAGGCAAATATATTTAACAACTACACTTTTTTTTGGAAAAATTGTCCCACCAGATACGTTATACAACACAAAGATGGTGATTATTATTATTATTACAAGCTACAGACCTTTTCAACTTTTGACTCTATGGGGAAACTGAGATTGGAACTTCTTTCTCCTTCACCCCCAAGAAAATTAAATTAATTCACGTCACAAATATTAAATGTTGCTGTTTGAGCACTCGTTCTGAGACTTGGATCTTACTCTTCTGCCGGAGGGTCTACCCACCGGCCGTGGTCTTTGATAAGCTGGATCAACGCATCGGTAGCCCCCTCCATTGCAATTCCACGCTGTACCACCGTCTGAGAACACAAACAGAGAGTACAAAAGTCAGCCTAGTATTGCAGGGACAGGGAAATTCTTCAGGCACAATCCGGTTCATCGACAGATGTATCCAATCCTTAGACATGGGAGAAGGATTAATGTAATTAGAGGGTTTCGATCAAGCTCAAGTGTTATGGCTAGGAATTACCTTCCCAACATAAAGGTCAATCTTCCCGGGAGCACCACCGACGTACCCGAAGTCCGCGTCGGCCATCTCCCCGGGTCCATTTACGATGCATCCCATGATTGCAATCTAATCGGAAAAGATGATCATCAAGAAGTGTCCTATGCAGAAGAAAATTAACATTCTAACTAGAGATACAAAGGGTTAACTTATTACCGAGACACCGGGCAAGTGAGATGTCTTTTCTCGTATCTCTGCTGATATTTCTTGTAAATCGAACAAAGTTCTTCCGCAAGATGGGCATGAAACATACTCCTGAAAGTATTTGAGAGAGACCATTAGTGAGATGGAGGTCATTAACGTGCACACCATTTTATTGCCCAATATATTCATAAACAGCTTACCGTCTTTGTGTTCCTCATTCTGCAACCCTGGAGCAAATTGAATGATGTGTTCCTGATGAAATCAAAATCCTGATCTGGGGCTTCAATTAGAACACCATCTCCCAGACCATCCACAAGCAGTCCTCCAGCATTGGCCCCGGCTCCAATAACCAAGTCATCCCTACAAAGAGTAGCATAATAAGCCGAAGCCACTATGCTTTAATCTTACAGTTAGCAAGAACCACGATAACTCGGAATTACCGATGAGTCCCATTAGAAAATTGGAGATGGTGAATTACTGGGAAGTCCAGATTGTTCCCAGATAGATATTCAAATAACCTGTTCACAGTCAAAAGGTGAAACTTTCAGAAGCAGCCAAGAACTACAACTGAAAATCATTTCATTGGACTATAAACAGATAGAAGTACATATAATTTCGACAGAGAAATTGTCCCGATAAAACAATCCCAACTATTACAATTGGGACTTGGAAAAGTCGTTACCTCCTAGCGGCCTGCACTCTGCCAATTTTATCTTCTGCGAAGGGTACATCGTGAAGAATCATTGTAGCATCAATGCCTTTGAGAATCTCAAGCTCTTCGTAGGACTCGTCACCACGCACAGAAACAACCAAACGTGCGCCTAAAGAATATTCTAGGGGAATTAGATTAACAACTGATATAGCAATGAAAAAATTAGGATTTTGGTGTTGGAACTTTTATGATATAGAGGTGGGAAGAAAAAAGTAACCTTCTGGCAAAAGCTTATAAGCTCCTGTCGACAGTTCCTTGAGATTCACCAGAACCATAGCATGAGGCAACGGTTTTGTTAGTTGCTCAGACAGAGGAGCTATCACTCCCATACTGATATCGATCAACCTTTTGAGAGCTAGCCGCTGTTCGGGGTAAAACGTATACAGGAGAAATTAAGATGCAGAAATGCATCATCATTAAGATGTACAAAAGCTTATAGCCCAACTAAAGGTGAAATCAAGAACACGACATGTAATTACTTACAGCGTCAGTGTCTTCCACAGGTGGAAGCTCTCTCAACAGAATTGAATCAACTGTGGCCAGATCCTAAAAAATTGATTCTTGTATTAGTGACGGGACAAAACAAAGAATTTGAGCAATAAGTCTGTCAAATTTATGGAAACTAGATTGAAAGAAGACCTTAAACGGCATTCCAACAACAAGCTTTGCTGCTAGTGACTTGTATAGAAGTTCTGGTGCCTGACAAAGTATAGAAAAGGGGATCAGATAATACAACGCTCTCAAGAAATGAAAAGTAGAACTGTATAAGCTAGCTCAAAACTATTACTTTTAGTTGATCCAGGGAGACAGGCATGAGAACAGAGCCATCACGGTGTAGAACACCTCTATAATCAACCTCCTCACCCTACATAAAATAAAACCTTCGTCAATAAACATCAGGAATTTTCAGTACGCATATGAGATCTGATAGTTACTCTCAATTTCAAATTCTGACCTCTTTCTGCACTGGTAATTGACCAGATCGCCGCTGGAAATCAAAGTAATGCCTGTGTTTTTCCTCAAAAGGGGCCTGACAAAAAGAAAACCTTAGTTAGCAACCTGCCAGATTGTAAACGGTAGATAAGTAAGCAACTGAACGGTGAGTACTTAATATCCTTACCACTCCTTGCTGAATCTCAGCTGCCCTTGTTCCTAGATTGGCCAATCTTCTGCAAGGATCAATTTCCTCCTCTGGTGGTTCAGTCAGTGAAACCCTGATTGTATCACCTAAGCCATCCTGCATATGAACAGTACTCGAACTTTAGGTAGACCATCCCAAAGTAATGTTTCTTTTCAAAAATCAGAAAAGAATAGTAAATGATTAAGCAGATGAGCAGTGCAACAACTGAGTTTCTGTTGCATGAAATAGCAATTCTACTCCTTGGGAGAACGATCACAGACTCCAATAAGAGAAAATAACTGTTCTATTTAAGAGAATTTTAAGTATTATAAGAATAATAGCAAGACTTTCCATTTGTCAAAGATGTGTGCTTGCAAACATACCTGAAGAAGTGTCCCAATGCCAATTGCAGACTTCATCCGTCCGTCTTCACCTTCACCAGCTTCAGTAACACCCAAGTGAAGTGGATAATCCCACCCATTGACATACATTTCAGCTAGAAGAAGACGGTATGCTTGAACCATAACAACTGGGTTGCTTGCTTTCATTGAAAAGACGAAGTTATGGAAGTCCAATTTCCGGCATATCCTTGCAAACTCAAACGCGGACTCAACCTATTTGGCATAAGAACCCACTGAACTGAGAAGTTGCACTGATAAACAAGAACACTTGCATCATTTAGAAAGAATTAGATTACCATTCCCCTGGGAGAATCTCCATAGTAGCTCATTATACGATCTGAAAGACTGCCATGGTTTGTGCCAATACGCATGGCTCTTCCATACTTCTTGCATTTCTCAACCAGTGGAGTAAAAACCTGAAGCCAGAAGTACAGAGAAAGAATCAATTATAAACTGTGCATTAAGAACTCACATGACTATTAACTATTAAAAGATGTAGCCAAAAAAGAGGATGCAAGAAAAGTTCTCTCATTCGACTACTTTGGTGGAGAAGTAGTTAGACCTGCTCAATGTGCTCAAGTTCTTTCTGGTAGTCGTCCTCTGTGTATTCTAGCGTCTCAAACTGTGCTCGCCTATCAGCTGCAGCAAATTCCACCATGAGAAACCAATATTATGAGCACGAAAAATCAGAAAAAAAGAGAGATAAAGCTATTCAAAGGCAGGTACCGAAATTTCCAGGATTAACACGAATCTTGTCAAAGCATTCAGCCACTCTCAACGCAACAGATGGAGCAAAGTGGATATCAGCCACCAGCGGTATATTGTAACTGCACAAATTAGAAGGTTGGACACTCATTAATGTCAGCCTGAATACATAATTGGAAGCTTTGACTTTCACCCAGAAAGCAGGACCTACTTTTTCTGCACAAGTGTGTTCTTAATATCAAAGCATGCATCCGCTTCTCTCTTCCCTTGAACTGTTATTCGAACTAAATCTGCGCCTTGATCAGCAATTCTCATCACCTGTCAAGGAAATCATCACAAAACAATTTAAAAAAATAGCATGAAAAAACCTCTTCAGTGACTTTTTGTCTGTCATTACTAGCCCTTGTGAGAACATAAACAACATACAAAGGTCAACGAAACGATTGAGCAATTCCCAAAACATAAAACAACTAGCTGATGAGAATGATGAAGCATAAGCTAAAGAAAACCTGTTCGACGGTGCCAGCAACATCTTTTGTATCGCTAGTAGTCATAGTCTGAATCCTTATCGGATGGTCGCTCCCGATCCCCACGTTCCCGACCATAACTGTCCGCGTCTTCCTCCTTACCGTCTTGTTTATGGACTCGCAGTACTTCTGCCTTGGAACTGAACCAGAAAAAATAAAAGAAAACTAGCAATCAACTCATCATCATCAAAATCAAACACCTAAAAGCATTAACAGAAACACAAAATAAGAAGAAAACAATAGATAGTTAAGATTTAATTTGACTTAAAACCGATCAAAAATCCCGGTGAAGTCGAAGCTCGACAAAAATCACATGCATATCATAATCCTATCCCGAAAATAAACCATCGGAAATTAAATAATAGGATTTCAACAACAACAGAAACTACCTAAGAGAGGGCTTCCTTCGGATGCCGGTTGGAGCTCGACGGTGTCGCGGCCGGGGTTAGAGGAGCTCCGGACCATCGAAACGCGGCTCCGGCCGATCCGCTTCACCTTCACGAAGTCAACGGACTTTCCGAACCCCAACCCCGCCTCCCTACCGCCTTTCACCACCGGAAACGACGCCGTCACAGCTCCCGTCGCCGCCATATCCTCCGTGCTAAGAAACCGTAGACTTCTCAGATAACCGCTAAATGCGACGACGAAGAATAAAACGGAGAGAAGCAGTGCTGGCTTTTGTGATCTGGAAATGAGGAAGTATTGCTAATAAGTAATAATAAGTAAACTACGGTTAAGCCGTAAGCGTGGTTGGTGTGTGTGTGTTTTTTTTATATAATTTGAATTTCTGTTAAGTCGTGTTTGGTGGGTAGTATTTTATTCTCATTTCTTCTTGGGAGTGTGTTTGTTTTGGGATTTTGTCAATTTGGTTGGTTTAATTTTGGCGGAAGTTGATAAATAGAGGGAGAAGACAAAAACGGGTCGGGTAGTATCTTTTAAGCTCGGCCCCCTCATCCCTCTGGATAATTCTTCGTTTGTTTCTAGTGGAAATTGCAGCATTTTTCTGTTATTTTGAATAATTGTCGTTAAGAATCAATCACTATTAAATCTATTATCATTTGAATTAATTGTAGTTAATATTAGTTTTGTATATTAATTCAAATGATTAATCTCTTTTGGAATTATCTATGAAGGTAGTGCAAGGGTTTGAGTTTTTTTTAAAAAAATTTGGGTTTAGTTAATTAATATTAATTTTGTATATTGATTAATCTCTTTTGAAATTATCTATGAAGGTAGTTCAAGGGTTTGGGTTCTTTTTGCTAATTTTTGGGTTTAGTATAGTTGAAATTAACATATTACTACGTTGGAAGCTTGTTTAAAATAGTGGAAATTTATCAACATTTAAATTTATTGTTAGTTGTAAAGATTATAATTATGGTTGGCGATTAAATCTTTATCTTAAAAGTCTATCCAAATCTAGACGCAAAAGATGTAAGATCTATTAATTTAGATCGGTCTAGAGTCGAATTCATACACGCCTATGAGTTTGCCCGAATTCATCTCAATTTTTCTAAAGATAATATTAATGGTAGTATGTGTGTGTGTGTAATATATATATATATATATATATATATATATATATATATATATATATA
>SOPF01027679.1:355163-400915 GCA_012979155.1 Hypericum perforatum | reverse complement strand
ACATCTACTAAACTAGAAACAATCTATCATAATATAATAAAGTTGATACACGTCCCAAATAGGAAGATCTTCATGTCCAAAATAGGCTGGTCTTCACATGTGCATACTTCTAGAAGATTGTGTGCATTCTAGGCATCCCAAATAGGTGCTATGCATCCAAAATAGGTTGATGGACGTCCCAATTAGGTTGATACACGTCCATGCATGTTTCCAAAATAATATGTGCTTGCTAAGCTTCCAAAATAGCTTCAAACTCTCCAAAACAAAATCTGAGAGCATTAAATAACTTCAAAAATGTGCATGGGCTTCCCTTGGGCTTTTTGGACATCCTTGCTCTTGCATAAATTGAATTGAAACTTTTTGGCCCATCAGATTCATATCATGGCCCATCAGATCCATATCACCTTCACTAGTTTTCTTTGGAATGTATTATTTACTAGTATTTATACTAAATGTTAAGGGAAAAGACTACTTACCGTGTGATTCGACGCATTTCCATCAATGTCTCCATATTTTAAAAAGTTTTCTATATTTTAAAAATTAACAACGAGTTCAACTTTGTCCAATATTTTCATTTCAGTCCACCCTGTCTAGTTCAATTTTTTTTAACGAAACACTTTGTTCGATGATGTGGAGTGTCTAAGAGTTTTCTTTCCAAGTGTCTGTCATGTCGATTAAGTTATGGCAAAGTTTAAATTGGTTCCAATTTTTTTGGATTTATCAAAAACCTCTTCCTCTTCCTTCTGCCCTCCCTCATCCTCTTGGTCATCTCTTTTGCAGTCTTCAAGTACCCAATATTCAACAACCCCTCAACCAAAATTTCAAGCCCTCGGATAGAAAGATGATGCCATAGATCTAATCCATCTCTGACTACTGCTAATAATCCTAAAGCCCAGCCTCGTCCCCAAATAAGTTAGCAGTTTTGATGGAGGATGTTGTGGTGTTCCCCTCCTCAACCACCCATTTCTCTCTCCTCAAGCACCCACTTCAAGCCCCTCCAACTCCAACTCCAAGCCCATGCATGTGCGATGTTGGTCAACTCAGCATCCTCCCCCTTCTGGAAGATCCAAATTTACCACAATTACACTATATATTGACTATACTAATACGTTAGGGTTTTGAACAATTATATTATCAAGTATGGTATTATGCAGGCGATTGACGTGTACGTAGTGGGGAGAGAGGACCCATTGGATGTGGTGGTGGTTCAGGGTTAGTGGGGCATGGATTTCAAGATCAAGTGCCACGCCATCAAGATCTCCTAGCTCGCCCCCACAGGTTTCAAGGCCCATTGACCCACTGGATTCCCATATCTGAAGCCAAAATTGAACCTCATGTTGTTGTTGCTACTATTGATTATTGTGAGTTGGGCTCACCGAGAGGATGACATTATTGGATTTTGCGAACGAGACCTGTTGTTGCTCACCGGAAGAAAAACGTTGTAGCTATTATTGATGGATTAGTTTGAAAATTTATTAATAAATTTGGTATTAAAAACATAATTTATATTCCATGTCAGGTGGCGGCTTGGATAAATAAAATTCACATGGTAGTCCAGGTCAATGCCTAAACACACCGTTTCATAAAAAAATTAGAACTGGTGAGGGTAGACTCAATTGAGAATACTGGATAAAGTTGGACCACTAATTACTTTTTTAAATCATATAGACTTAAATGAGAATGGATCAAATCACATGATAATTAAGTAAACTTTTCCTAAATATTAATTACAATTATCCGGTGACAAAAAGTTTTTTAGCTTAATGACACGACATATTATCAATTTCAGAAAAGTATAAGGTTGAAACACTGATACTATAATATTGGTGTAAAATTTACATTTCAAAATATTATCATATCCATATCAATTATCGGGTGGAAATAACTAATATCCAAATTATTAATTTAGAAACATAACTGTGACTGCCGCCTATATTTATTGACTAATTTTGAAATGTTATCTTGATCTAGAGTCCAAATTTTGATGATCGACGACCTCTACATTTAAAGATCTAGTAGTTGGAAGATGAATTATTTTCACAAAATGAATATTCAAATACCCTCATACTTAATTTCAAAATTTGCATGCCAAGCACACGAATTGTTTCTAAGTTATTTTTATAAATAATGAATAACTGCGTCCTAGTATTTTTAAAGACTAAAATCTCGGCATATTAACTGTTAGGAAGAATCATTTGGAGAGATGTGAAGGTTTTGAATTTGGCTTGGTTGGGGACTAAAAGGGGTGTGTCCCCTTATGGGGACCAGCATCTAGATCTTTAAATTAGTATTTTTTTTAAAAGATTCTAATCTAATGGTGCAAAATAGCTCAAGGACATTTTTGACTATTATCCAAATCAAAAAAGTGAAACAGTTAATGACTTCCTTATTTTTAGCCCCCATTATCATAAATATCCCTATTTTTAAGCAAATTTTAAATTTAAATGTAGCCATTCCATTTCCTATTTATCTTTCTCCCTCTCTCTTCTGTTTCGTCTTCTTCTTTATTCTAGATTTTCCAAAATTCCTCAATATTCTCCCAAATAATTTATTGGTCATGAAGAAGAAGCTCGAGACTCGTTTTGCTGGTTGAGTTTTGTTGGTTTGTTGGTTGTATTTTGTTGGTTTGTTGGTTGTATTTTGTTGGTTTGCTGGTTGAGTTTTACTAGTTTACTGGTTGGTTGCTGGTTGAGTTTTGCTTCCCGAGTTGTTAGTTTATTGGTTTCGACTTTCTTGTTTTCTATCATGAGTTGTTAGTTTATTGGTCTCGGCTTGCTTTTTTTCTATCCTGAGTTGTTGGTTTGTTAGTTCTGACTTGCTTGTTTTATGTCTTGAGTTATTGGTTTGTTGGTTCTGAATTGGTTGTTTGATGTCCTGAGTTGTTGGTTTGTTGGTTCAGACTTGTATATTTTCAATAGTGAGTTGTTGGTTTGTTGGTTTGTTGGTTTTGACTTGTTGATTTGCTATCCTTAGTTGTTGGTTTGTTAGTTCTAACTTGTATGTTCTCTATCCTGAGTTGTTAGTTTATTGGTTCCGACTTGCTGGTTTGATGTCTTGAGTTGTTGGTTTGTTGGTTTGGACTTTTATATTTTTAATACTAATTTGTTGGTTTGTGGTTCAGACTTGTATATTTTCAATACTGAGTTGTTAGTTTGTTATTTTGTTGGTTTGTTGGTTTCGACTTATTGGTTTGTTGGTTTTAACTTATATGTTCTCTATCCTAAGTTGTTGGTTTGTTGGTTCCGATTTGCTCGTTTGATGTCCTGAGTTGTTGGTTTGTTGGTTCGGACTTGTATATTTTCAATACTGATTTGTTGGTTTGTTGGTTCAGACTTGTATATTTTCAATACTGAGTTGTCGGCTTAGTAACTAGGGTTTTGTGATAATAGAGAGTTTTAGGCTGAAAGAGAAAATAATTAATTAGGTATCATTAAAAAATTTATTCAAATTAGGTGGTAGTTATAGAGATTGGAGAGAGAAAGTCAATCATTAATTCATGGGAGAGAGAATTAATTTAAATTAGGTAGGTGGTTTTAGAGATTAGAGAGAAAATAATAATGACTTTATCAAAATACCCTTACATAATGGTTTCACTCCTTTAGTCCCCATTTGGGGACTAAATGCTTGTCCCCAGTCAAGCCAAACCCGAAGTTTTTAAGGCTACCACACATGTTTCCAGTGTTTGCCCAAATGCCAACTTAGGGATTGTCAATTGATGCCGTTCCAAAAAGGGAAAAGTACAAAAAGTGCTCTGTGGTTTCACCGATTCTCACTTGGGTACCTTGTGCTTTTTAGACCGTAGAACACGTCCAAGTTATGAAAATTTTCATCACGGATCGGTCTCGATCTCTAGTCTGCATGTTTTTTACAAAATGTCGTTTCATGTCTAACGTGGACTACCACATGTTTTGGGTCAAATATCTATTTTAGTACCAAATTTTTTGCAATATATTTCACAAGTCCTCTTCAACCTCCCAAACTTTCCTCTCTCTACTCCTCCTCCTCCTCCCCTCTCTATCTCTTCTCCTCCTCCAAGAATAGCTGTCTAAAACAGCCAAAACAAATTCAAATTTAACTCCACGCATTTCATCCTCCTCCTCCTCTCTCTCTCCTCCTCCACCGGTCCATGATGATCTCCAAGGAAGCAAATAAAACAATCATAGAATCGACAACAAAAACATCTAGAGTCGTATCCCGATGCATACCCCTACAATCTCTGCATATCTAGCAACACAACAAAGCCTCCTTGATTATAAATAGGAAAATCAAGACACAACTTCTCCAAAAAACACTAACTCGCCTCTATTTGGGCAACTCCGACTACTTAGAAATCTAAACACAAGCATCGATATTCAGATCCAAAGTAGTTGAAACCTAATACTAGCATCTAGATATCGACAATGTAAGGGAGGGGTAGAAGAGTAATTTATTGTACCTGTAGCACCAGCGAGGCTGCGGTGAGGGACAAAATAGATAGCTTGAGTCGGCGATGAGGAGAGTCGTATGGTGAGGTTAACTACTCAACGAGCAGCCATCGCCGCTAGAGTAGCCATCGGCTCGCTAGTATTTGTTTAAGGTGATCAAAAGAAAGGAGTGGTTCATTTGGGAGAGGGATTTGGAGTCTTTCGAAATGGGTTAGTCCTCAACTGGGGGATGTTTGTGGGAGCCAGATTTGGAGGCAGCTCATTAGAGATTGGAGGAGGAGACTGTTGAAGGTTGTCTAGTTGGTGAATGAACTCATGGTGTCTGATTTGGAGGCAGCTTATTAGGAATTATTTTTATTTTTTAATTTGTTTAATTGGTGTGGGTTCTAGTGAGTAAATAATTTTGTTCTTTAGTTCTTGTGAGTTAGATTTGTTTTATTATTTATGGAATTTGGCTGAAGAAGATGGTGAAGGAGTGTGTGGTTATTCTTGGAATTAGGTTGAACGCGATAGAGGAGGAGGAGGAGAGAGAAGGAAAGGATGAGGAAGGAAGGAAAGTAGAAGATGGTGCTTTTAAAAAAATCAAAAAAAAATCAAATATTATTTGGTAATTTAGCCATTGCCATGTAAGCAATGACTTATCCAAGTCATTTCCATGCATTGTTCCATGTGAGCAACGAAACGGCGTTGTTTTGTAAAAAAACACGCAGACCGGAGATCGAGACTGGTCCGTGATAGAAATTTTCATAACTTGGACTTGTTCTACGATCCAAAAAGCACATGGTACCCAAGTGAGAATCGGTGAAACTACTTTCCCTTCCAAAAATATGCTTATTTCATATTTAAATTTGTTTAATATTTATTATTTTTATTTAAAATGAGAAGTGCCAACTTTAAAATTAAACCTATTTTTTATCAATTAGGTTTTTCAGTTTGCAAGGAATGAATTCAAATCGTTTAAAAAAATTTAAAACTTTATGAATATAAAAAATATTATTCAGAGATAAGATATCTAAATATGGTATCACAACATACGAATTAAAAAACCTAGTATTTCAATAGCGTGTAAAATGTATTAGAGCACAAAATAAATCTTAGTACCAGATTTGGGAAGTTATCAAGTGATGACACTCGGAGGTAACTAGACCGTCGGTTATTAGAAGTTAGCGTGGGTGGAGTCCGAATATTCAGAGGATGAGGATGAATACTTATAGTCAAGATTATATGAATCATTGATCGGGTTAAAGTACTTGGAGTGAAACGAGGTTAGGTTCAGGTGCCTAAAGTAACAATCCATTAATTAGCTTTGTATGCCTAGAGTTACAACATTTTAGTTAGCTTTGGACACCTAGAGTCTCAATACCGTAGTCGGTTTTAGGTACTTAGAGGCTCAACATTGTAGTTAGCTTTTCGTACTTAGAGTTTCAATGACTGAGTTGGCTTTAAGTACTTATAGGCTCAACGCGTTAGTTGTCTTTGGTTACCTTGAGTCTCAACACTTTAGTTGGCTTTGGGTACTTATAGGATCAACACCTTAATAGAATTTGGGTACTTAGAGTCACAACACTTTAGTTGGCTCTAGCTACATAAAGTCACGATACATCGGTTGTCCTTAGGTAATTAAAGTTGAGACATACATTGGTTCTAGGTACCTCATATCATAATACCTTGGTTGGATTCAGGTACTTAGAGTTATAACATCTATTAGTCTTGGGTATTTGATGTCGCAACACTTTGTTTGCTTTGGGTATTTTGAGTTACAACATCTATTGGCTCTGGATACTTAGAATTAAACCATACATCAGTCGTTGGTACGTAAGCTGATGGTACCAAAAATATTTGAATGAGTCGGGTGGTGCTAACTAATAGTGTAAGGACAATTGGTGCCAGTCATCACCTGAGTATTCAAACTCATTCGGTCATTGATGATTTAAAGTAAATCAGGTGCTAAGTCATGGTAATCCATGCCAAACCAATTAGACTACTTTGGTTGGCAATGTAACTCGGTCTATCTTAAGTTAGTAATTTTGGATCTTCTTAGGTTGACAACTTAGCAACTTTAAGAAATTGATCATTTCCTTTTGGTTAGTTTCGATGGATAAAGTTAAATATTGAAAGCTACACACTGAAATTAAGCAAAGATTTGGTCGGGGTGGTAAGACACAATAATTAAGATCCATTTGCTTTAGATAGGACTTCCTAGGCTCTGGAGGGAAGGTTGAAGAGGTCAAACATGATTAGAATCTCAAAAGTAGAAGTGAATATAGACCCAGTTAAACGTGAGTTATTAGAATCACACTCAAGATATAAGAAGAAACTCTTAGGACTTTATACTAGGCGAGGAAGAGATAAGAATAAGCTCCTAAAATTTTGTACTGGACAAGGATAAACGTTGAATCCTCTAAATTAGGCAAGGTCATTGGAAAAGATAATTTTTGGGGTCTCTAAACTTGGCTTGGATATAGAGGCAAAGATAAGAATTAGCATTGAAGAGCTTAAATCTGACTACAATAAGATTAAGGGGGTCTGCTTTGCCTATATAGACAGAACTTGAGACAAGACAAAAGGACATCAACAAATCAAATCATAAATTTTTATCAAAACTTTGACTTCTTATCTTAGGTTAACTTAGTAACATAGTTTAGTATGTAGCGTAGAGTAGTACAGTTTCAGCTAACCCTAGTTATTTATAGTATTAAGCCAACTTTGAGATATACCTCCAAGTTGTTAAAAGATTATACTTAACACTCTCGTCACTCTTTTTCTCAATGTAATTTTTGACATACTTGATGAGACTAGGAAGACATCTAGAGAAAATAGTTAAATATATTCTCAACAAATGACAAGAAAATACCACCCCCTTATTAGTAGCTTATTGAGAAGGATATGATCAAAGGTAGTTTTCCTCAAAGAATCAAGGAACTCCACCAACACGACTCTCTCTAGGAAGCTGGTCATCTTTTAACTCCTAAATGGGTACTGGGAAGAACACCACTTATGACATGACTATTTTCAAGGAGCCAGATAATATAGCTCTCCTAAGAGAGCTAGTAAATATGGTTCTTTCGAAAGAATGGCTAATATGCTCTTACTAATGAGCCTGGTCCACATGTCATCATAATAAGAGGACAAGACATCCTAGCTCAGTGAGAGTAGACGATAAAATAGATTACAATCAAATATAAGAAAATCAAAGAAGACACCCTTAAAGAAAAGAGGAAGAACAAGGAATCGATCTCTTGACGTTATGATGATTCTCATCATTGGCTCTTTGGTCAAATCAACCAAGTCTAACTATTAATAGATAAAATATAATTATTAATATTAATATGACTCATCAATTATTTATGATATAAGATTTACACAATAACTATGTAAATTAAAGAATTATCTAAAATGGTCAAAAAATAATTTTCATGAATAAGATATCAATTTTGTGCTACACAGAAAGATTAATGAAGAAGATGTGAATAAGTAGAAAAAATATTATTCGTAAATAGCTAGATATAACTTATAAAGAAGATTCTTATCATAAAAAATTCCAGAAAAAAATTAAAAAAAATTAAGTGGGCTGGGTTTTAGGCATTGGGCCCATGAGCTCATCGTTCACAAGGATTAATGATGACCATGTGCATAACTGTTTTTAATCTTCTTTTTTTTCAAAAATGGACTTAAGTTATTTTCCTCTCTTTAATATTGTATTTTTAGACCAAGATCTTCATTTTATTTCATAGGACAGAATTAAGATTCAACTTGCGACTTGCTAATAGAAAACGGTAATTAGAAATTATGCTAAGTGGTAAATATAACTTATGTTAGAGAATAGAGAGCACTTGCAAACAAACTTATGTTAAGAGAGTCTTGAACTAAAAATGATTGGAAAGCTGAACTGGGTTTCAAGAATTACTAAGTATGATTGGAGAGTGACCGTCGATCCGAGTTATTTAAAATCCGTAACTTAAAACCAAATTTATGAATTTGCTCAATGAGTCGCTCAATAAAACCAATTAAACGCATTTAAACTAAAATATAATAATTCTTATAAATCTTAAATTTTCGAAAAATTAACATACGATGTAAATATAACTGGGACTGTAGATGTCGAGCCAAAATGAAAAAAATTTCCCCTCTGAATTTCCCACTTCAGAAAGGACGAGCTACTCTTTTAGGAGTCTCTTCCGCTCGTAGGGTCCAAACTCGGATTTTATTAAGAAAATTCAATTTCTTGTAACTTAGACTTGCTCATATGAATATGTATGGGCTAATATAATCAGAAAAAATGTTTGTTTTTTCAAGGGAATTAGAAAAAATGTTTACGGGTTACATGTGTTTCCCGTCTCAGTGCAATATTATTTAGAGCAAATTGTCCTCAGGTCCCTAAATTTTGCTGAAATCACTATTTTTGTCCCTACTGTTTCGAAAAAGAGGATTTCGTCCCCCATCTTTGCTTAATTAACACTCTTAGGTCCCTGGAGTCTGAATCGGAAAATTTCTCCAGCACCAGGGACCTAAAATGTCTCTTTTGCCTCTCCCACTTACAAAATTAAAAAAAAAAACTTTTCTTCTTCTTTTTCACTTACCTATTCTTCTTCTTCCTCCTCTTACCTTTCTCTTCTCCTTCTTCCAGTGTGGGATCCCAAACCTGAGTAGCTCCTGGCTCAACGCTCAGCAGCGACCACCCCGCGCCCTTCTTTCCTCGCCAAGTTGTGCACGTGCTTGCAGACTGCCTTCACCATCTCCATCGCGCATGGAAGGTAGGAGTGTCGGGAGCTTCAGGAACGGAAGGACGCTCACCACCGCCCAACTCTCCGACGGATCTACGAGGAACTCTGCTACTGACCCCGGCCAGCACCACCACCGCGGCACTGCGAGGAAGGTGCCACAATAGAGACGGTTGTTTAGGACGGCGGTGATGTCCTCCAGGAAGAACTCGGTGGTGGAGAACTGTCGGAGGTAGAGATCCTCCGCGTCGGTCGGGGAGAGCGCAATGATGGAGATCCGCTTTAAAATAGGTGGTCGGTGGGTGAGGACCGGGTTGACCCGAGTATTTTGCCCAGAGGACGAGGATAGACCCTTCGGATTTCGTTTTTTCTTTTTTTTTAACTTTTGACTAGAAGGGTAAAATTGACATTTTAGGTCCCTGGGTGCCAAAAAAATTTCCGATTCCGGCACCAGGGACCTAAGAGTGTTAATTAAGCAAAGATGGGGGACGAAATTCTCTTTTTCGAAACAGTAGGAACGAAAATAGTGATTTCAGCAAAAGCTGTGGACCTGAGGACAATTTGCTCTATTATTTAACAAAGCGACATCAAACATTTGTTTCACAGATGTTGGAACTTTTAAAAGCATGTTAATGAATACTGTATATAACGAATTAGACGCGACCTACGCGATGATACGAAGACTCTAATGAACTTCTTCTACCACCGACATCTAATTGCCTATGCCTAAGATACTCGCCTTTCCATCTGTAACTACTGATAATAATAAAAACACCATGTTCATCGCCACAACCATAGCCATTTCCCAGATATCAGATGATGAATTTTTTAAGGAAGAATGTGAGGATCTGTGTAAGAGAATGAAGGATGGCCTACTACGTAGACTCACTGTCGGGGAGCTTCAGCAGAAAGCAAATGCTCTGCACGAGGAAATTACAAAACATTGGATTTTGAAGGAGCTGGCTTGGCTAAGAAATCGCATCGATCAGGCAAATGAGAAGGGATGGAAAAGAGAGCTTCATCATACAGTGACTTGAAGACTATACTTGAGGATCCTGATTACCAATCAGGACTGTTGCAAAAGGGTTCCAGAGGTAATCGCAGATCATGCAGGGGAATTTGCATATGAAGATCCATCCACAATGACCGAGAAAGATCATATAATGACACTGGAACCAACCCCTACAAGCAAAAGATGCTGTGTAATAGGTTCGAAGAGCAGCGGAAGTCTCCCGTGCATGAACAATGAAGCAGACTTTCCAGATTTTGCAGTGACGTTGGAACCATGTAACAAACAATTCAGAGTTCCAAAGGTACTCACAGATCACGCATGGGAATTTGCACATGAAGATCCCTCCAAGATGGCCGAGAGATCACAGAATGACACTGGAACCAACCCCTACAAGCCAAAGATGCACTGTAATAGGTTTGAAGAGCAGCGGAAGGGTCCGGTGCATGAACAATAAAGCAGCTTTTCCAGGTTCATTGGATTTGCCAGCAACTAAAACTTTCTTCAGCAAAAAGCCTACTTTGGAACTTGTAACATCTGATCATAATCGCAATGGTCACAAAGACAACTCAACTGGAGTTGACGATGAAGTTGCAAAAGGAAAAATGTGGCAACTAAGGAATTTAACTTTGGATGGTGGTGCACCGACAACTGGTCGAGCATCTATGTCCGACATGGACACCAAGATAGCAGAATTGCTGGAGGAGCTGCAGCTGGCCCTGTAAGAGTCGCAAAGACGGGCCATGAGGCGAGCCTTGGAGGAGTTGCATAGGCAAGCCTTGGAGGAGCAGAGAAGAATCATAAATGCTACCCTGGATGAGTGGAAGCACGAGCGGTAAGCGAAGATGTCCCAGACGCCACAGCACGGGTTTTTGCCAAATTTAGTACCCTCCCATCCAGGGAAAGAGCAGTCTAAAGTACCGTCTTGTCGAGAACCACATAAAAAATATGACATTCTTCTTAGGATTGACGAGGCCGTTACTCATAGCAGCAGATTATGAGTCAAATGAAGAAGCAACGCAAGGTCATCCTGAAACCTCTTGCAAGGAGCACCCTTCTGAACAACTAACAATTTCCCTGTGGCGACCAAACCAGCTCCCACCGGAGGTGATCTTATCGAGTGACGAAAATGTGATCATATTGAGTGATGATGAAGATCCTGATGCAAGCAATACAAGAAGTCGAAAAGAGTCTAAGAACATCAAATAGCACCGAATGGTATTTTGCAGGTCCGAATGGAGATTAAGGTTTGGAGAGTAAACCAGAACCCAGAAGAAGCTATTTATCTCAGAGATGCAATCCGTCAGTTCTAAGAGGTCGAGTAGGCCAATTGTCGAAAAGACTGACAAATTTTCATGCAACTGTGGATACAGAAGAGAGTGTGGTGGATCGTCATTTTTTTACAGGAATTTGAACATGTTTCATTGTTTATTGGCAAGCTTCAAGACATTTCTAATCTTGGGAACCTTTCTCTTCGCTCATTCTATATTAGTGTTAGAACACAGTTTAGTCTCTAGTGTGCACGAGAAGAACTTCTTGAAAAAAAAACCACCATTGTAGTTGTCTATTGTCAATCCATAAACTAGAAAGTTATGAAAATCTAGTGGACTAACAATTTCTGCAAGTGTCACACATCATCGCCCCTCAAAACACGACCCGAAAATGTACATATTCATGAAAAAAATCTGACCATAAGAAGAAACCTCACCAAAAATTACAAGAGTCGAATACCATCATCTGTCAACTCCTTGATATGCTGTTAGCCATCGACTGGTGGCGTATGTATTTTTTCTTTTCGTTTACTCGATGAGGACAAGTGACATCAAGGCAGGCTAAGATGTATATTTACAACAAGGAAGCTCACTGCAAAGATCAACTAGTTCCTGAAGTCGCAAAACCTCATCTGATATATGGAATAATCAACAGTGGGAAATCATAAAGCTTTTCTGAAATACTGCAGTTTAACTGGTAACTGGTGCTTCCGCTAACAAATGCTTGTGCAGGATCTTCACTGTCTCTTCCTTGGCACTACAAAGACAAAGAACAGTTGCATAATCAGTTATTACTAGAAGCTTCATCAAATAAACCACTTACTGCCCTTCAAAGACGATAACGGTTGGACACTCGAACTACTAACTGCACAAGTTCTTTCTTACATGACGATATAAAATTAGCTTCTTGTTTGGAAGTTTACCTTCCAGGCCTAATAATCTTGTATGTTCCCAGGCTAGTGAGGTCAATGACCGTGGATCCTGCACGACCGGATGGTAGAACACCACCATTGTACACATGCTCACACTGATCCCAAAGATTCTCGAAGTCGTTGATGCAAATGCTACTTGGCTTTCCACTTAAATTTGCACTTGTTAATGCCAGTGCTCTTCCTAGACCGCGGGCAATTGCCCTTATGAAGTCACTATCAGGTACCCGAACTCCCATACTCTCCAAACCCGGGTTCAGGGATTTCTCAAGTTCACTGCACTCCCCTGAAAGGAAAACAGAATATTGAGAATCAAAAACTCATATGCATAATTGATTTTTCGGGATTGGCAAATATGTGATTTCACAGACCTCGCCTCAGAACAACGGTAACAGGCCCCGGAAGCAAGGAATCAAGAAGGCCGTGAGGTAGATGATCAACAACTACAAACCGCTTTATGTCTGACACATCCCCAACACAGATTGCCAGAGGCTTAGTATGTACACGTCCTTTTATCTCGTAAATTCTCCTAATCGCTTCTTTGGAACTGTCAGATGATGAACGAACAAATAAGGAGAACACTCCAAAGGTGGACTATCTACAAGAATAGCAATTAAACATTCATTTCTAAACCAATGTCTAGATTCATATCCATACCACAATACAGTGCAACCCCAACACAGTCAATAGTTTGAACACTAAGACAAATCAGAAACGCTCAATAGAAACTAAGCAGAGGGCGTATAATTCTTCGACCGTATCAGTTCAAATAAGGAACTGACTTTCTTAACGCCGCTAAAGAAAAACCCAGATAATGTACCGTGGTCCTCACATACCAATTCGACACCGTTAGCTGTTATTCCTGAAACAACTACAATCACAAACAAAAAACCTAAAGATAACAAATTCAGCCTGGGCTTCCATTAGAATCTCTATTTCTACATCCATCCTATTTTTTAGGAGACCTAAAATCTCAAGGATACGGACTTCAAAAGTTCTCCCACTTAATTGGGCCTGAACACCTTTACCGATCGATGTGGGATTCCTCAACAATACATTGCTCCATACACACCAAACTCCAACAATGTGGGAGTCAAATCCACAACCCGAAACGATAAACACCAAGTTCGAAATACTGGTACTAAGACATGAAAAAAAAACGTACCAAGCATCGCAGGCGAAGCCGTAGAGAGTATCAGTGGGGACGGCGACAACCTTGCCAACTCTGAGAGCTTCGACGGCCTCATCAGCATACGCCTCGCTGGCGGGCCTAACTGCCCCGAGAACGACACCCTGGCTCCGAACGCTCAAACCCACAGGGACCCTCTTCACAAAGGATTTAGCTCCCCTCTGCCTCGGAAACGACACGCGCAATGTCTTTGGAACTGAAGCAGAAAAAGAGAACAAGAAGAGTTTTAAAGTAGAACATAAGAACCCAAAAGGAAGAAGCAGTTGGGAGGGGGTAGCCAACCTGGTAGAGGCAGAGGAGGCGGAGGAGGAGGGTTCAGGAGAGAGAACTTCTCGGCGATTCTCGCGGAAATCTTCATGGTGATGGTTGTTGTTTGGGCTTGGGCTGCTGCAGCTAATAAGGGAGGGTTCTTTCTCTGTCCGTCTCCTCCCTTTTGTCTCCACCAAGTCGAACCAACTCCTCTTCAAGCCCGTCCACCTAAACCACCAAAACGTGTAAGCCCATGACCATTTAAGCCTTAAAAAACTCAATCCATATCCTTCAGAAAAAGAATATCAAACCACCAAAACCGTGCATTTGAAGGAGGCAGAGAAATTCAATTGTTCCGTTAGCAAGAGATATGTTTGTGGAGAAAATTTTAATAATCCTTTGTCATAGGTTAAGCAAACTTCATTTTCCTATTATACATATAGCTTTTCATTAAACCACCGAACCCCTATTAAGTTAAGTATTAACACTCCAACCATCCTCAACAGACTAATTAAAACCTCCAACCATCCTCAACAGACTAATTAAACCTCCAACCATCCTCATTGAACCACAGAACCCTTAATAAGCTGCGGTCACCACGTCTTCAACCATCCTCAACAAACTAATTAAACCTCCAATAACTCACCTACTTCCA
Source organism: Hypericum perforatum (assembly GCA_012979155.1). Taxonomy (NCBI): domain Eukaryota; kingdom Viridiplantae; phylum Streptophyta; class Magnoliopsida; order Malpighiales; family Hypericaceae; genus Hypericum; species Hypericum perforatum. The sequence goes on along the minus strand of SOPF01027679.1, from coordinate 386,468 downwards.
GAGGACAGCGGAGCAGGAGGAGGCTCACCGGGCGGAGTTCGGGTCGGGTTTTTCTTTAGAGTTTTGGCCGTCAGATGAGGTCGGAGCCCGGAGGTGTGTACTGTGTAATCAATTTTTTAGACTAGATTTCAATTTTTAGGGTTTTTTTTTTCAAACGGACATTTTAGACTTTCATTTCGTCCGGTTGAACCGGAATCTCCGGTTGGAAAAGTTCCGGTACGGCGGACGCACCTATATTCATCCCCGGTGTGCTGTCCGAAATATGGTTCGATTATCGGTCATATCGCAATATTAAAAACTAGGGGAAATTATGCTAAAGTCCCTCTCCTTTGGTGATTCATCTTTTTTAGGCATTTTTGTTCTAAAAATACTCTTCCAATCTCTACTATTCAAACTAACATGTCTAATTTAGTCCCTCCCTCCGATCCCGGAAAATTTTCTGGTGAAAACCTTACCTGATCTGACGAAAATACCCCTTCCGTCCAAATAAAAGTTCGAAGCCCAAAAGCCCACCCCGTGACTTTGCCATTTCATTTCTAAATCCCTAAATCCCAAATCCTTAATCCCTAAATCCCCATTCTACAATTCCACCGAATCCCAACCCTCAAACTCAGCAAACTAGGAACCCTAATTCGCTATGATGATCTTAAGTTGGGTTCTGGATTGCGACTTCATAGTCGGGGTCGAATAAGGAAGGGGTCGAAGTGAGTTTAGTGGGGGAATTGCTATAGGGTTCTTAGTCGGGGTCGAATAAGGGGTCAAAGTGAGATTAGTAGGGGAATTCCTATAGGGTTCATAGTCGGGGTCGGGTTGTTGGGGAAGTGGGATTGAAGTGGGATTGGAGGGGTTATTGGGGAAGTGGGATCAATGTCGTCGTCCAACAACTCAGGGGCTGTTGGTGATGAAGGGGCAAGGTATAGCAATATAAATTATGTATGTGGTGTTCGAGCTGTAGTTAGGATCGTAGAGAGTCAAAAGAACAAAGGCCGTTTATTCTATTGTTGTTCGAGCAATAGTTGTTCGTGTTGGCTTGGTTGGTGCACTGAACGTGAAGTTAGTTCACGTTATCGAACGCCCAGAGGAGAGGGAAAGCAAGAAGACTCAAGGTTGTCCATTGAAGATGTGATTGAAGAGATCAAAGTTGTGCAGCAGCTTTTGGAAGAGCAAAACAAGTTGGCCTCGAAGGGATATTCGATTGTGCTCACTAAGCTTGTAGTTGTTCTTATTGTGCTAAATGTGTTTGTGTGTATTCAAGTGTTGTTTAGAAATTAATAGCAAATTTGTGTGATGTTTAGGAATGACTGAATGTGTAATGTTGTCATGCTTTGTACTCGGATATTATGAAATGTAAGTTTGGTGGTGTTTGTTGAATGTTAGTGTGTCGAAGGAATTGCAGCAAAACAGAAAAATTGCAGCGAACGAACACAATTGCATCGAACGAAAAAAATTGCAGCAAAAGTGCAGAGTAAGTGTAGCAAAAGTTGCAGACGAAGTGCACCAATATGTTCCTACACCAAATGTGCAAGTTGCAGCCAAACAACCTCAAAACTAGAATCTGTGTATCCAAATCAGAAATTACAGCAAACCCATCTCTAATCCAGAAAAAGCACCATCACATTTGGCCTAAACGAACCCAGAACTTGCAACAAACCAAACACAGAAATTGCAGCAAACCAAACCCAGAACTTGCAGCAAAAAAATTGCAGCAAAACAAACCCAGAAATTGCAGCAAACCATGAATCAACACCACAAAGATGCATATCAACAGCCTAAATAACCTCAAATCCAGAAAAATCAAAAAAGTGCAGCAAACCAGAAATTGGCATCCAAACCAGCACTAAGAATTTGAAGCAAAAGAAGAAATAACAGCAAAGTAAAATACTGCATCAAATCAAAAGTTGTCTTTTGTCCAACAACAGGCCTTGAATTCAGTACACAAAAAGTACAGCCACAAGTGAACATCTACAATTTGTCCAACCAACATTAACTTCATAAAAGTATTTACAATTCCGATTTCCTAAACCACTAAAATTAGTCTTTTTCAACCTTCATTCTCCTTCCTCGTCCTCTTCCCCTGCCCCTTCTTGCCACTAATTTCTGCCTCTGCTCTGTGTGAGATGGACCCTCTCCTTCTGATAATACCTGGGATGGACCCTCTGCTCCTTGCATCACTGTGTGGGATGGACCCTCTCCTTCTTGTAGCACCTGGGATGGACCCTCTCCTTCTTGTGTCACCTACAGATTTTGTAATGTTAAACATTGTCACTTATTTAAGATTATAGACATACAAAGCTATTTACTAAATTTGAATACTATTACCTTTGCTCTTGGTCTCCTTGTATATTTTTTAACCATTGGTCGTTTACCTTTAGCCCTTGTTTGTGCTCCTATGCATGATCTTTTATTGTGACCCAATACGCCATATATTGCACACTTCACAGTATTGGATCTTGGGCCAGTTGGCTTCTCACCTTCTTGCCTCTTCCTATTATGCTTCCTAGGTCTATCACCTCTTCTAGTAAGGAATGGAGGATGAAATACTTCATGTTGCCCCTCAACTGGCTCTAGCTCTGTGTCGGGAAATGGATTTATAGGATATTCATAGGTTTTCTCCCATTTTCTAGTCTTATAGTAATCATCTACCCCAAGCTCAAGATCTCCTTCTGATGCTGTACAGACAGCAGCAGCATGGATGCATGGCACTCCACTTAGTTGCCACACATTGCAAGAACATTTTTTCCCGAGCAAATCCACACCTTCTCTAACACCATCGTGTACAACCTCATAAAGATAGTTCCTTGTAGGTATGATCTCGCAAGACCTACAATCCTCACTCAACTTTCTCAGCTCGACCATTACTGTTGGAGCACACCTTGTCTTACAGCTATAGGCTTCAACAAATCTACTATGCCATTTGCGCATCATCTTTATTCTCAAGCCATCTAATAAGTCAACAATAGGTAGTCCCCTAAGCTTTCCAACCCAATTGTTGAATGACTCAACCAAATTATTAGTCACATCTACATATTTGACATATTCATCAAATGCATGGACAGACCATTTAGCTGGGGGAATTTTCTCCAACCATTGGGCAGGGGTCAACATCTCATTTCCTACTCTTTTGGGTGGAAACCTTTGCAGTTTTAACTCAGCCATTTTTCTATTGAATTTTGTTCTAGTAGAAGCATAAACCATTCCTCAAAAGTGATGTTCAAGATCAATACCTCTAAAGGTCTGGAAGAAATTTGCTGCAATGTGTTTGACACATCTCCTATGCCTTGAATTTGGAAAAAAGGCTTCTATTTGGTCCCCAAGACCCTGGAATAACAAATATGCAAACATGTTAACAGTTGTTTAACATCAATAAATAGAAAACAAAGATGGAAGTGATCTTGTACCTTTTGACCATCAGTCATTATGGTCAAAACCTTTCCAGAAGCATGAGCTCCTACAGTCGTGTACAATAGATGGATAAACCGCTCCCAGTTAGCACTATTCTCCTTGTCCACAATAGCCCATGCCAATGGTAAAATCTTGTTATTGGCATCTCTGGAAACTGCTGCCAAAAGGGTACCACCAAATGGTCCCTTCAAGTGACATCCATCCAATCCAACAAATGGCCTACAACCATTGATAAAACCATCTTTAACTCCTCCAAGACAAACAACTCCCAAACTTCAACAGATCTGTACTGTTAGTTCTAGGCAAGCCCTGTAAGACCATAATGGACCCTGGGTTCAACTCTCTCAATTTCTCACAATAAATAGGCAACTTCGCATATTGCTCCACGTGTGTGCCATATATGTTGAGCTTATGCATTGCTTTGGCCTTATATAGCTTCCAATCTTAAGGATTGCATCCATACTCCTGCAATGCAGCCTTTAATGTCTTGTTATCTAGATTTGGATTGGCTGCTAGTAGGTTATCAACTTGTCTAGATATCCACTTAGGAGTAGCCCAATACCCTGACTTTATCTTCATGCATGTGTGAGTATCATTCAAGGTTTTCACCATGAACTTCTGCTGTCCACTTAAAACAGAAGTGTGCATCCTCCATGGACAAGCACCATCACAAACTACCGTAATTCGCTTACTATCATTCTTCACGAATCTCAACTTATAACTACCTTTCATTGCATAATCTCGCACTGTATTCCTAACTTCAACTGCATTCCTAAACCAATGTCTCATCTCAAACTTAATGTCCTCGCCCTCTACAAAACTAAACTGTTTCCCATGATATTCATAGTTGGGGTCCATATTAATCTTCTTTTCAGCTCTTCTACACTCACCCCTATCATGTTCCACTTCCTCGTCTGAGTCACTATCCCTAATTCTATTATCTATCGGGTCTATTTCTTCGAAATCAGAACTCACATTACCTTCTTCCGCAATACAATCTTCCTTTTGCATGTCCTCTAGAACTTCCTTCTCCACTTCCTTTACAACCTCCTCCGTATGCACCTTGCCATCACCCTGATTACCACGACGAACTCCAGCAGCTTCTTGGTTAACAACCTCGTCATCAAAAATTTTGTCCATTGGCTCGGGGCTCAGTTCACTTAGGGTAGGCAACTCATGAACCCAAGATGACACTCTATCAGATTCTGAATCTTCCTCCCACTCGGGTATGTAAGGCATTGTCGAAGGAATTGAACCGTTGTTGCTTTCTTCCATTGTCGGTGGTGATGGAACACGAAGAGGAACACGACGCGGGATGCCTTTGAATGATCGGCCACGACGCGAGATGGCTGAATGGGGTAGTGGTGAACCTGGCTCGTCGTTCTCCATCGCTAATCAGCTCCAATTTTGCCTCAATTCGATTTGAAAATTTTTTGGAATTAGGGTTCTTCAATTGGGAATTTTCCAGTTTTGGGAGGCGGGAAGGTTGAACAAATAAAAAGGTGAAATGGCAAAGTCACGGGGTGGGCTTTTGGGCTTCGGACTTTTATTTGGACAGGATGGGTATTTTCGTCAGATCAGGTAAGGGTTTTGACCGGAAAAGTTTTCGGGATCCGAGGGAGGGACTAAATTAGACATGTTAGTTTGAATAGTAGAGATTGAAAAAGTATTTTTAGAACAAGAAGGCCTAAAAAAGGTGAATCGCCAAAGGAGAGGGACTTTAGCATAATTTCTCCTATAAACTATGCTGGATAATCAACTTTTTAAATCTAGGCTTCAATTTTCCTTCAATTTTTTGGTCAAACTGGACATTTCTGGTTTAAACAGACCTTTATTTTGACCATTTGAACTAAAAATTCTTTGGTTGGAAAAATTCCGGATATACTTATATTCATTATCTTGTATAAAATGCGGTCCGACTAGTTAGACCGCGATATTAAAAACTATTTTTTTTTACTTGTGACTTTGACTTAAGAGTTTTATATTTTTCTTTTTAAATTTGTTTTTTCCATCTTTAAAACGTACATAATCAACGTTTTTTTTAAGAACTCGTAATTTTGTTCACTTTTGGCTTTTAATACTCGAGAATTTTGGACTAGTTTCTCCAGCAAATAATAGTTGACGATGGTATTTTCTTTCTAGCGCTAGATTACGATTCTTTTTTAGTGTTGTTATTGTGGCATCTGCAAAATGGTTTTATACTTTTTAATGATGTAAAATCTATTTCTCACGTGACGTTGTTCCTTCTTTTTTCTTTCCAATTTTTCATCTAGATTGAATAGAATGACCATCATAAGGCAATTAAATATAGTTGAATGACTATAGGTAAAAGATGATATAAAGGTAAAAGAAAGTTTTTTAAGAAATGCTAGATTTCAGAGAGATCGAATCTTAATATTCTCCAAATCTAGAGATTTACCAATTCACCTAACTTTTAGGAAATTTTTCATCTTCTCGGGGTTTTCCTCGAGGATGAAAATCAAGTTCAACCGTGGAAGATCTCACCGTTGGGGTTAAAGAAAGCGGAGATGAAGGATTTTTCTTAAAATAAATTAACTGAGGCGGCCGTAGAAGGGAAAAAAGGAAGGAGGGACAGATAGATGACTTTACTTATCAGCTGATTATGTTATGTAATTGATCACATTTACATAAAGTGAGAATTTTAAGCGTCTTTAAGAAATTAACTCAAGATATTAAAGCAGATATTTTCATAACCTAAGACTTAACTGAGTATTTCTAATAACACAGAATATTAGTGTGTATATACCTAAATATTATATGATACATATATGTTGTGAAAGTATACATAACATATAACAAAACAATGGCAAACAAAACAGGAAATTCTTGGGAAACCAACTACCAAAGCAAAACGGATTCCTGACAATACAGAGAACCGCTTCCGAAAGTGTATATATTCCCAGACAAATCTCACCAGCAGAGACACATCTTTCTCAGGAAAATAATCTCAGAGAATTAGAAAGAAAGATGAAGACGATGGCCGCCGGGTTCCGCAAGCTTTTCGAAGATAACTCCTCAATTCTAATGGAGTTGTCTTCATCGATTCGATTCAGGGAAGAATTGGATGTCCGTCTTTACAAAGTGGACCCAACCAATGAGTCAAGTCGCTCGGATGTTCGAGCGCGCGAAACCTTCTCTCTTTCAAACTCGGCTTAGTATCTATCACTCAAGACTTGTCCAAAACTGTTCCTACAAAGTAACACCCTGAAAAACATTTACATAAAAGGGAGGAACAAGGCAATATATATTCACTTTTTTCCCAGCAATTAACTAAGCCTCTACGAATCATCGAATCCCGATCCAGTGGAAGACACTACAGGTTTCACTCATCAAGCATCTGCAGCTTACTTGGTGCAACCCGGCTGGATCTCTCGCTGTCGTGGAGACTTGCGGGAAGCTATGCAAAAAAGTAAGACCATGTTCTGATTCATGGGAGATGAAGCAGAACCAGATACTAACTCGTACCGATTGTCTCCGGATCTTCGTTCCGATGGCGACCACGAGGGGCTGCAGTTGGTGAGAATTCGGCTGACCCCATGACCAAATGAGAGCTATCGGATTGCATATTCCATCGTCTTCTCAATCTACTGAACTCCACGATCAATGAACTCCCGCACATTGCTACACCGAACCCCGAAAATGATGCCAGGATGACTGATAAGATGGCTTGTAAACCAACCTGCATTAAAACACGAAAAACATCGATTGGTCGAAGCTCGAATGATTAGTAGTGTCTATAGTTCATTTCAAGTATGCAAAGATCCGGTGCAGCCGACTTACCACAGAGTAAAAAACGTGTGCAAAGAGCACCACCAAAGCAAATTGAACTGATGCATAAACCCAAACATATCTTCTCTTCACTGCAAATAGATGTTCAATTTAATCTTTAAACATAACTTATCTCAAAGTAGATCATCTTATAATCATTCAAAACTTAAGCAGCGCATACGTGGAGCGACAACCTACCCATGGTTGATGAGATCATGGACGAGAGGAGACCCATGACACAGGCGAACGGAAGTGATATAGCAATGGCACCGGTTCCCATTCTCCCCACCTGCCACATACAAGCACTGAGCATATTAGAACTAGTACACAAAGATTCGAATCACCACAGTGAAGCAGCCGATCTTACCAGGAGCTGCTCGAGAAAACAGAAGTATGCAAGCATGCTGATTATAACGAGGATCGGAACTTCCTGCCACACCCTGTACCCATTAACATCCACCTCATTCGATCTCCTTGGTCCGCTCGTTCGGGTGCAAACACTTTGTATCCTCAACAGAGTGACGGGCAAGTTTCGGACATCTTGCTTGCATACATCACATGTTTTGTTGCCCTTGATGCTAAACCATTTTACGGCACATTCTTGATGGGCCAGAGCGAGTTCACCTTTGCAGCTGCATTCCATCTTTAGCGTCTCGCCTCCTTCACACAACTCGACCAAGCAAATTCTACACACAGCCTCTTCTTCTGGTATGTCTTCAACATGATCATCATCGAGTTCTGCAGGACATAAGTACGGCAAATATTGACTTCAAAGATTATTAGAGGGAACAACAAATGACACGAGAAAGATGAATACCAGTGTCAACGGTAGGAGATGAAGCTGTTATGAGGTCTCCTTCTTTCACTGTTGGAGTAGAAGGTATAATGCGAAAGAATGAATCCATTCTCCTTAAGCTTCTTCGCTCTTTACCCTTGACAGGAACCGATAGGGAGCGCGCGATTATCTTCCGGGCACCCTTTCGCTAACAGAAAAGCCGATAGCAACTTAAATAAGCAAGTTAAGACAAGTCAAATGATCATGCTATAGTAATAAACTCACAGCTGAACTGAGGTTGCCACTGAAACTTCCCGAATGGACGTTTTCTGAGTTATAGTTTGCCATTGGAGTGACAGGCAGCGATGATGTTCTATTCATCCTGGGAGTGAAAATCTTCGACAGTGATAGGGACCTCGAGATCGATTGCTTCTCACGTGGCGTGATGCATAAGCCATTGGGATCTTGGCTCGCGATCCTCTCAACTTCTAAGGTCGATATCCGAGACTTGAAGCTTAGCTTAGGTAGGAGACTTTTTAAGGTGGTTCTGCCCCTGGACGAGGAGGGGCCTGGCGATGCGCTGATTCTCGTCTCAGCAGAATTAGGTGTACAGAGGAAGTTCACTTTTTTGGGGGTTGGAGTAGGAGTTGGAGGCATTTTTATAACCACAGACGCCTGAGAGGCTACTCCCAATGATCTTGAGGGTATGTCTAGAAAAAGGTTGCTCCTTTTCCATTGATGTGAATTTCTGCTTCCCTCAACAATTCCTGTTGATTCCTCACGCTGCGGAGAAGACATTGGATATACGATTGAGGATCGAAGATAAAAATGGAAATCGAAGGTTCCTATCTTTCGAATCTCCAAAACCGCAACAGCATCCGCGCATACGAATAAACACAAAATCGGAATATAAATTGGCCAAGAGTAGTCCAAGCTTATTCAGGGTCATGCAAAAAACTTCAAATGTATAAGCAGGACACCATCTTTCCGTACTGCTAATCCTATCAACTTCGAACAGTTTCATTACAGAATCGTCACTCGTCCTAATCTTTCTACTGCACACGGGAAAACCCTTTAGGCTGCAGTCTCCAACCAATTTCTCTTGGCAAGTACTCGCCTCATAACATGAAGCTTCTTCATCCTCCAAACCCAAATTCTTTGTTTCAGTGGGAAGAGCTTCAACTAGTGCAACTTAAACTTCTCAAAAATATTGAAAAACAGGTCTAAAGATGTGATTTTTACACATAAAAACCTTCCATGAACATGAACAAAGCTATTTTAAAAAATATGTAAATAGAAGAAGAGTACCTTTGAAACAGAACTAGGTCCTCCTTGGTCAGTACCCATATCAGGTTCCACCTCCAATATCACATGGTTCCTTGCCTCCTCGTCTCCCGTCATTTTGGCATATAATCACCCCAAAAAGAAGAGCTTCCTTTTCTTTTCCCAAAGAAAAAAACAGACAGGAACTTTGACGCAGAACTATATTCTATGCAAGTGTAAAGTAGCCTAGAGAAAGAGAAGAGAGGGTGAAAGTGGGTTTAATGAAGATAGTGTTAGAATAGTGAAAAGGAAGGAACACTTATTACTGTTGGGTGCAGGGTGAGGGAACTGAAGTCTCCCATACATGAATATGATTCTTTTATTCTCTTCCCTTTATTTCTTTTTTATAGTGTTGGAGAATTCAGGTACAAGGTCGTTAAATTGGTGAAAATTTTGTTAAATCATAGTCTCAAAGTTGGATTGGACTAACTTTTATAATATAATATTCAAATAAATTTAATTTCGTATTTATTATTATTCTCAGACAACTAAACGTTCCGGAAATAAAATCCCTTTGAAAACTTGGCAAAGGTGGTGGTGGAGCCAAAGCTTGCCTGTAGAGGCTGTTGGGTTGTTTCTCTCGCCATCTCCGAGTGATGTTTAGTATTTTACTTTTTTAGAGGAAAACATCATATATAACATTAAGTCGGAAATTCGAAAAAATAAGTACATCAAAAAAAAAAAATTGAATAGGAGTCCATCAAGTTTAGTGGTAAAAGATTAAGACGAGATCAATCTTAAAACCAGTTTGCTACGATATTTGTAGATCTAGGAATGTTCACATTAGAAAAAATAAATAAAAGTGTTAGAAATCGTCTAATCCTTATTACATCAAATTTTTCTTAAAGTTGATAATAGTTAACGGGCTGGTGATAAAAATGAAAACTATTCGACAATCCACAGTCGGAATATGGCTGAAAGTTAAAGACACCATGGAAATCGTGCGAGAGAGAGCATATTTAGTAGTCACATGCTGCTGTTAACTACTTTGCTTCGACTTTGGGAGTTGCTTGATTTTCTGGTTCTGCTGTTTTCTGCCATCCCAACCAATGGTTTGGTGGGGGCGGTCTCTTTCATCATGAATATATGCATATTCTTGAGGGAAAAAAAAAATATATATATATATATGTATATATATATATATATCGAAAAGAAATTATATATCCTTATTATGGATAACAGTTAGCCCACGTAAAAAGTAATTTTGATTTTAGTTAATAAAATTTTGGTTGAAGTTTTACATATAAAAATATTAGAAGAATCATCTTTAATATAAGTTCGAAGAGTATTCGATTTTAGAATATTATAAAATTCATCAAAATATATAGACATATTGTGATTGGTATCTGGTGCAAAAGAATTTGATTTAATGGTATGGAATTTGAGTTTTATAAATTTAAATTTTATTATAAGAGAGTCAATTTTAATATGATTGAAAAATCTTGATTTGGTGATCCTCAGTTTGTGTTTTCACATTGAAAACTCTTTGCATATGACGCGGTGTGAAAGAAATTTATAATGTTGAGAATTAATTTAAATTTTAAAAAATATTTCTATCTATCTCTTCATTCCCAAGGGAAAAATCCATTCTTCATTTGATGCAAATTTATGAATAATGAACCATGAAAGAGAAAATAAAACGTTAATTATAACTGAAAGAGTCGAAAAGTGTTCAATTTCCCTAAAATAGAAGATACCGAATAATTTTAAACAAATTTTAACAATAGATAGAAAAATATGTCTTCCTGAATCAAATAAAATATTTTCAAGCTCATTTTTTTTTGGAAGAACACGTGTTAAATATTTATTTAAAAACTTTATAATAATTCAAAAATTATGAATAATTCGTGGTCGGATTCATCATTTTAAGAAGAATGTTTCAATAGTATGTGATTTCAAAAAGATAAAATCCAATTTGTGGATAATCAAAACTCTCTCTAAATTTCGTGAGCGACGTTTAGTATACTCAAGTCAAGATGGAGTCTCTTGCTCTCAGGGCCCTTACTATTTTTTCTTTGCCAATAGCCCCTCTACCGAAGAGTGAAAAAAAGGTGAAGATGAGATCCGGTGAGAAGGAAGCCACGCTAGTCTTAGATATCATATTGGTATACCCAAAACCAATGGTGGTTGAGTGCCAAAGAAAACTCTATTTTGGATACAATGTGTAAGCCCTCTACCACGTTATACTAATAAATTTCGATAGCTAAGTTATTTTATAATTAAATTATAGAATTTCAATTTTTAAGAATTTTGGCATTAGGTTGGTTGGTCCACTAGGCAAGTATTTTTATGAGGATGGTTATTGTTACAACCTTAAGAGTTATATTTATGTATGTTAGAATGATCTAAGACTTGTAGACTAAATTTCACTTTGGTCACTTAACTTATTTTTAAGTTTTACAAAACTACCTTCGGATAGGTTTTTGGCAGATTTGACCCATGATGGTAGAATTAGCATAACTTTCTCATTATTGCTCTAAATTGGACAAACAAATATGTTCTAGAAAGATAAGACATAGATCTACAATTTTGTTAGAAATACGTTTGTCCAGATTATGAGCAGAAAATGGTAAAATTTGAGGTCAAAATTACTGATTTGTGATTGGACGAAAAAACAGCCAACCAAGCTAAGTGTAATTACTTTATTTAGTTTTTGAAAAAAATAAGATAAGCTTGTAAGAGAGTCATCCAGGAGCCTTGTCTAACCTTAAATCCATCTAATGATAAGCATAAACACAAAATAAACACTAGAACCGAAAATAAGAAAGAAAGAGGAGAAAGAGGAAGAAAACAGAGGACTTAGAAAGAAGTGGCTGGTAAGTAGTCTTAGACTCTGATTTGGACTTTTTGGTTGTCATGAAAGTTGTAGACCTCAAAATTCTCTATTTTGCGGTATATTTATTTTGCGGATTTGGAGACTTATTGAATCCAGGAGGTTCATTTTATGTTGGATGTATAAACTGAGTCTCGGATTTGAGTAGCTGGAGAAAGAAGTGTTTGTTAAGAGACATTGGACTCAGAATTAGACTTTGAAATTGTCTTCGAAGTTGTAGAGGATAGAAAATCCCATTTCGTGGTATATTTATGTTTGTGATTTGGTGAAGTATTGAATCCTGTATGGTTGTTTGAATGTGACTATGTAAACTGAGCCTCGGATTTGACTAGGTTGTGACTTGGTTGTATTGAAGGTTGAGTTGATTTTTGGACAAATAGAGGAGTCCTGTTATGGTGATTTTCGTGGGTTGTTGATCATGTTAAAGTAAGGTTGGTTGATTATATAGGCATATCGAGGGAGGTATAGGATATGTTGATGGAATCGTTGAAAGTGAGTTAGCTAGTTGGTTCAAGTGAGATTTTGACATGTATAGGGGCTGCCATGTACTATTTTAAGCATGTTCATGATTCTTTGGATATAGTATGGTTATGTAGTGTTTATAGGGGTGAGCAAATAGACCGAAAACCGGCAAACCGGACTAAACCAAACCGGAAAAACCAAACTAATCCGGACCAAAAGAGTAACCAGTCCGGCCCAGTTCTTATGTTATCAAATTTCTGGTTTCCAGTCCGGATCCGGTTTTTTTACAGGACACCGGAAAAACCGGATATTTGCCATTATAAAATAAATTCTACACTCACTCTCTCTCCTCTACAAAATCACATTGTCCACAGTCCACTCTCTCCTCCCGACATATCTCCTCTTGCCCTCCCCAAGTTAAAAAAAAACTAAACCATACAAATCACCGGCGATACTCGAGAGGACCACCACAGACGCGATGCCTCTTCGACATCGACTGCAGATTTCTTCGGAGCCATCTACCACCTCGAGAATTAGATGTACTTAGTATTCTAAATTATGAATTAAAACTAGGGTTTTAAGAAATTAGGGATTTTCTTAAATTGAAATTTTGGGCTTGTTATGTTGTTGATGTTTTGTCGTTTTGGATTGATGGTCGAGCCCAGGAGGTAGGCTTACATTCTTCTTTGTATTAGCCATTCAAATTCAAGTAGCAAATCCATTAGTGTTGCATGTATTTTTTTTTCTCTCGGAGGGGTGATGGGTGAGCAATATTAGAGTAATATTTGTCGTCACATAGGTAGTTTCTTCAATACTATTTCTCTGCCTAGTTGCAGTACTGTAAACTTTTGCTGAAGTGGAAATTTGGGCCAAATTAAAGTAGTTTCTCATGTGAAAAATCTTCCATATGTTTTGTTTTACTTATGATTGTTGCTTTACGACTATTCTGTGAGCTTAAGCTCTCTGTGAGCCTTTGTTAAACTCTGTAAGCCATCGTTGTATTCATCGGCCAGTTTTCCGGTGTGGTTCCGGTTTGGACCGGAAAAAACAATCCGGTCCCAGTCCACACCGGACCTAATTCCAGTCCAGTCCGGCTTAGGGAAATGGCATAAATCCGATTCCGGTTTTTCCAGTTCGGTCTCTGTGCGGTCCGGTCCGGCCCAAATGCTCACCCCTAAGTGTTTATATGTTCTTAGGAATGAAAGTGGATAACCAACGAGCCAAATCGTTTAAGGTGGTCTAAGGTTTACGAAATTGGAGGAGGTTAAGGTGAGTGGATAATGGGTTCACAAAACATTATTTTCATTGCTATATATATATATATATTCCTTGATTATTTTAAAACTGGAAAGTGAATAAGCTATGCCTTGAATCTTAGAACTATTCCATTGATCACTCTTTATTGATCCTATTTACGATGAACTTATTCTTTGATATGATTCAGAATTCTTGATATTATTATTATTACTCCATATGATTATAAGCCTTGTATGTTGTTCACGGTTACCATTATGTTTATGAGGTCTTTGGGACCGCATGTAGTATGCATTAAGCCTTTGGGGCGTATGCCATATGTCCTGCTCTTTGGGAGCGTCTACGCGCGTATGACTTATGTTTATGTGGTATTTATGCTTGTGTAGCATTTATGCCTTATGTTTATGTTGCAATTATGCTTGTGTAGCATTTATGCCTTATGTTGTGACGTAATGCTTGGCTCATAACTCATATTTCATTATCCATGTTCCCTATTATGTATTCTAAATAAGTTACGTATTATAACTCGTATGACACCAAATATGACCCATTGTTATTCCATAACCTCGTGATGCTTATTATTTACTCACTGAGCTTGTCTCACCATTCTTCCTTATTCATTTTCCAGATCACTAGTCACAGATCTTAGAGAGCTACGATAGCAGTGTGGAAGCTTGCTTACTGAGGTCGGGCCAATGTAGACGTCTGTTTGGTTATGTGAATTTGTAGTGTATGAAAGTTATAAGGATTTGGAGTGTGTGTATGACATATATGAGGACGTAAATTAATGTAGAATTATAAGTTTTTGAGTGTGTTTAGTTTGTTGTATAAGTATAATATATTCAGGATTATGTTTATGAGGCTTGCATGGAGTTGATTAACATTAGTTTTAGTCAAATCCTTGCGCCAGTCATGACCAATTAGGTTATGGGTCGTGACATAATGGTAACTCGAATTGGGGTGACATTACTCCGTATATACCTACTAATCTCATGTTTAGAATTGCATGTTTGCCTACACCGAGACATGATGGAAGTCTAGATAAATTAAATTGGGAAAGAGTAGCTGATGGATTGTTCATGACTAGTTTAGCTTATGCTCTCTTGCAAGGTCTAAAAGAGAATGATGAGTCTTACCCATGGTTGAGCTTTGGCAATAGAAGGGATCACAATGGTTGAAGAGAGTAGCTTGGCTGACTAGTCATGATCAATTTCTCACCAATGCCTTGAGGAAAATATGCAATATGACCCCTGATTCCACATGTCCTTAGACTACCCGCACCCCAGCCCCTGCTATAGCGTTATGTCCCTGGTCTACGTCAGCGATGCCCCTACTCTCAGTTTTCAGCCCACAGCTCTGACCTCGCTACAGTGTCATGCCCTGTCCATGTCAGTTTTTTTTTGCAACTCAGTTTTTTAAAATTTAGCTAACTATACTAAACTCAAATTTGTTTTGAGTAACTTGGACCGTACAAATTTTTTTTACCCAAAAAGTCTAGTTATTTGGATAAAAGAATGTAAAAAATTATCCATAATATTTTAAAAAATATTGTTCGAACAAAAAAGTGTAAAATGGTAGAAATAATTTTTAGAAATTTTTCTGATATTTTTTTTCAATTTTGTCAATTTTTTTTTAAAAAACTGACTATAGTGTGTGACCTAGATCACATCGGCCAGGTCGACAGCGTGGTTGGGGGTCGAAGAATGCCCTGTTGACACGTGGGGGCAATGCACATGTTAGTGAGGTGAGCGGCTCACCCAATGGCGAGCCACCTCGTGATGGACCGGTGGTGCACCCCCCCTCCTCCCACCGTAGCGCGTTGCGTGTAGTTTTATTGTTAAAGAGATGAAGAGACAGTTCACCAAAAATAAGAGAGATGAAGAGATAGTTTTACATGTGCTGAGAGACTGTTCCAAAATTTTCCCAGCTTGGACTAAGTTGCCATGAAGAGAATGACTAAACTTTGAAATTTTCTTTTCCATTAATCTTATTGACTGGATTGATAAAACTTGAATAGCCCTCCTCCTACGTGGTTTTCTCTTTTTATTATTTCTATTAATAAATTTTAGAGTTGAAAAAAATGATGATGTTTGGGGAGAAGGTGAAGTATGAGATTCTGATCAAGTGTACTCAATTATATGTAGGTACATAGAGATATGCAAGGGTTATTATCTAAAATATATGATGTTTACACCGAATTGTGAAAAGAGACTTATTGTTGAGAACGTCCTCTTCATGGCTAGGCAAACCTTAATAGTGATGGAACTATTCAATTTTTCTATTCACTGTACTACGACAGAAGAAATCGTAAAGGATCACAATTGATTTTGGATAGGTGATTTTGAGGTGAATGTAGGTCTCGAGTGTCAACCTTGAACTATTGGGTGTCCTCTACGGAATACAATTAGCCAAATCTAAAGAGTTCTCGCTCAATTGAGTATTAAAGTGAATTATGAGATTATTGTAGATCTTATTACCAAGACCGATACAACTAACATGAGGGATGATCCACTATTGAATAAGATTTTGACTCAGTTGAAAGGAGTCCCACGTTTTCGGGTAGCGCACGTCTACTGCGAAGCAAATAAATGAGTTGATATGTTAGCGAAATTTGGCTTTGTAAAGTTCATTGAAATCTGTATCGTCGAAGAAACTCTATTGAAATATGTAGACTTTTAATGTATGACATACGCTATAGCTCTCTCTCTCGTGGTGTGCAATGTGGAACTAGCAATAGGTCCTCACATGATAATAACTAGAGGATAGTCACATAGAAAAGGATATTCTTCACGTGATTAAGATAGATCATGATGATATAAAGTCAGATTTTGTGATATTTCAAACGTTAAGGAAAAAAGTATTCTTGATGTATTCTTTTTTTTGAAGAATTTTTTCCACTAAACTTTTTTGTAATAGAAATTTGAGGAGGTCAGTAATTATAACCTCAGAAAATGTCAAAAGAAGACTTCGCACTAAATAGGATGTAATTGTTGCTCCATCTTTAAAAAAAATAAATAAAGGGCAAGCAAGAAAGGGTGGATTTTTTTCTGTTTGGTGTTCCTATTCACCAAAAATTACCAAAACAGTACCCCGGACCCAATATTACAGAAATGGTGTTCGGCTGAAATTTTTTTAGTCTATTGGACCAATAGATGGGTTTTTTATCCATCTAAACCAATAGACGGATTTTTAAACTATCTACTGGTAGACCAAATAAAAAACTGTCTATTGGTTGGAGCCAAAATATTTTTGGTCTATAGGACCAATAGACAAAAAAAACCCATCTATTGGTTCGATAGATAAATTAAAAATGACACTCCTCCCACCCCGAAACCAAAATCCCTTCCCCGATGCCCTCTTCTCCCTCGAGCGCCCTCCTTTCCTCCATGCCTCCTCTCCTCCATGCCCTCCTCTCCTCTACAGCCCCGAGACTCCACGGCCCGCCTCCTCTAGGCCCTTCTCTCCTCCACAACCCCTCTCCTCCACGGTCCGCCTCCTCCACGCCCTCCTCTCGTGGCCCACCTCCTCTACGACCCCTCTCCTCTACGGCCCGCCTCCTCTTCATTTAGGTAATTGTTAAATTAATGTTAAATTTAATTAACTTTTATTAATTATAATGTTAATTTGAATTTGAGGAAAAATAGTTTAGGTTAAAGTGATAATTTGGATTTTTGTTGATTAAAGTTCTGAATTGGAATTTTGTTGATTAAATTGAAAATTTGGATTTTTGTTGATTAAAGTGGTAATTTAGAATTTTGTTGGTTAAAGTGATAATTAGGAATTTTGTTGATTAAATTTATGATTTGGAATTTTGTTGATTAAAGTGATAATTTTGAATTTTGTTGATTAAAGTGATTTTTATTGATTAAAGTGATAACTTGGATTTTTGTTGATTAATGTTTGTTGATTAAAGTGATAATTTGGATTTTTGTTGATTAAAGTGATTTTTGTTAAAAATTATTTGACATTGAATAATTTTTTTCTAGACATGGCGCAACAGCAGTATAGAGATATTTTCGGTGATGGAGGTCCTATTGATCAGACGTTGTTGAAGCTATAAGAAGTCAATCAGTCATAAGCGATATGGAATGCAGAGAGATCTGGTAGTAGTGAAGAGTTTGATGTGGATGCGGTCTTTAAGATCTATCGACGGAGATGGAAGCAGAAGTGTGTAGCACAGGGCCTTCATTGGGTACATGCAGGCAACAGGATTTTGGGACGTCTAGTGCATCGACCATGTTGCGATTGAGTCGGCTGTTGTTATAGCTCTGGTAGAGCGATAGCGACTAGAGACACATACGTTCCAGATGCCGGTGGGAGAGATGACTATCATACTGCAGGATGCTGATGTATTATATGGTCTTCCAGTAAATGGCATTCCACTGAGGGGGTAGTAGTTACCATATGATTGGTCGGAGTTGTGTCTATAGTGCTTCGGTAAGAACCCAAAGTTGATAGTGGGCTGTACATTTGGGAATGCCATTGTAATTAAATGGTCTGAGGACTTATACGACCCTACAAAGCTATTTGACAATGCTGACGATGAGATGGTGCGTCAGTTTGTACGAGCCAACATAATGCGCCTAATTGGCTGTATTTTGTTTCCTGAGACAACTAAGGCAAGAGTCAGTTCGTACTAGCTGCCGATGCTATTGGATGTAGATTTAATAGCCACATACAACTGGGCGAGTGCTTGTCTAGCACATCTCTACCACCAGCTATGTAGGGCTACCGACAGTAGTGTATTTTTGATCTGTGGAAATCTTGCACTGCTTTGTATGTGGGCTGCTGAGAGGATTGTTCTACTTTGGGTTGCTATAAAAAACCCAGTGGAGCAAGAATATGGGCAGTCTTTGGGCATCAGGTATTTATTAACTCTTCATTAGACACTTGTTAATATGTTGTTGTTTTTTTATCAGAATATGATTAATGTGTATATGTGTTTATTACAGGTGGACTAGAGTAATAAATCGATGCATCTCGAAGAAGTGTTTGAGCATAACGATGTATCAGCACAAGTTAGATGAGCTACAAGACGACGACATAAGTAATAAAACCTTCTCTTTGGTTAACTAATAATTTTAGTGTTTAATTAATTTCAAATAATGTTGTACCGTATTGAATATTGTAGGTGATATGGCTGCCGTATTCTGATAACATTATAGCTAGATTGTCAGGCATATATCATCAAGATCAGCTTCTATGCTGTCAAGTGGCATTACTCAAATCAGGTGCTTAGGTAGTTCATATACGTCCAGGGTATTCTGCTACCTCCTGAGCCAGATGAAGGGATGCATAGTGCAACAAAGGGTGGGCAAGGTCAAGCTAGCACGAAGTGGGATGACATTTTCCCAGTCCATGTCAGGATTTGGAAGGACATGCAACATATTTACGTTTGTCCTCCAGGACTGCCGACGGATTGCCTATATGTCTACTACCATGACGGGTACATAGATTGGTATAGGTTATACACAAGGCGCTTCATCAGTTAAGCTAGAGCCATATTCCATAGAAATGAGAGTACCAAAAATATTATTTGTATAAATTTTCATAATTATTTCTGTATACGTATGTTCCAATTCTTGCAATCCTTTGCTTGATGTAGGCCAACACCGTAGAGCATATACGCCACAGTACGTAGCATGATCCACAGATCAGGTTATTGTGAAAGACAGCTCTGTAGTTTGTTAGAGAGGATCATCGGTATACAGATATACCCAACCCCGAGGCACCTCTACTACTATTGCCAAGAATGGTATAAAACGTACCAGCCTCAGAGAGAGTTCCTATGATGAGGCGATGCACAAACCTCTTTAGTAAGCGGGTTAGGATGTCAATGGGTCAAACCTTACAAGAGGACAAATTACGGCCCATGTAGTGGGAAGACTATAGTAGTCAGTCATCGCAGATGCAGTGGCCAACACAGGAGCCACAAGGTACCCCGATGCAGCCAATGCCATCATTCATGCCCTACCAGACATCAGTTCCAGGCTCGCAACCCTTCTTACATGGTTCAGGATCTTCTCAGTAGCATCAACACTGAAGTTCAAGTGTGTATAGGTACTTATATTACTCAGTGAGCATTTTCTACACATGTTCATTTACATAAATATTATTAGGTAGTATTTATTTATATTATATTTAATTTTCAGAGGCGGACAATTGGAGGACCAGTTAGCTGTACCTCATTTTTCCAGACTTGACTACATATTATTTGGTAGTCCTCATTACCAGTTGGTGCCATCTTTTGATCCTGCCAACTTTGCTTCGAACCTATTCCATGAGGAGACGCCAGATGATTAGATAAGTAGTAGATCTCATAGGTACATTTGTTAATACATATATAAAATTGTAATAAACACACGTGAGCAGGTGCATGTTAATGTTGGTACTTTTTATCTATTATAGGCCATGGACGTAGCTCCTGAAGCTGAAGCTGCCAATGAGTCAATGTTTGATGAGACTATGGCAAGTGAGTCACAACCAGAGGAGGCTAACCCACACCATAAGAAATTGTGCCAACACTTCGTATTCAGCCACCACGTGGAGCAAAGAAGGCACCTAGGGATGCATCTCTGAGTCACACATCGTACAAGGAGGTCAAAACAAATGGCTCTTTATGTTTAAGAGGACCGAGAAGAATGATCAAGCTCGAAAGAAAAGTAGGAGTGTGAAATTGTAATATTTTGAAAGACTTGATCAGATGTACCTACTCTTTTGAATTATAAATATTAAAACTTTTGTAACGTAGAAATAGTAGACGGTCCTTTATACGGGCAATGCCGAAGTCAGGGTAGTTTGCATACAACAAGAAGTCATGGCAATTCTATTATTTGATTCTAGCAAAAGATTAATAAACACATGGGCACAATTGACTACATCCTACGCCTAGTTGATTCAGAGCTTTCTTCTTCTTTCATCGGAAAGACCTTGAAAATATTTTCTTTTCGAACGTTAAGATCATTCATATACCAGCACTTCCACTCGACCTTCACCTAAAAATTTAGATTTGTCAGGATAGTTTAGGCACACATGGATGGCAATATTAATAGAATAGTAAATATTTAAATATAAGCTTACATTCAGAAGAAGGAGAACACACCCCGGGTGTATGGTCCCCATTTTATCATCTATAAAACTATGACACTCATCTGATTCATCCTATACGACATCCACAATATTAGAAAAATGTTGTTATAAACGTTAAAGTCTATTTTCAGCAATAAAGGTCATAGTATATACCTTAAAATCTACAAAGTAATGACCGTCAAACATATTTCGCATACTCTGACACTCACTTGAATCATCATGTACAACAAGCACAATATAAGTTTACAATTTTGTTCAGATAGGGATGCATACTCAGAACAAGCACAACCATCATCTGATAAAATTGTAAAATAATTTATTAGCAAGCCGTAATAACAAAATTAACTACAATATATATATATATATATTATTGACATTACATCTTTGATGATACAATCATGTTGGGTGCACTTGAATTTATAAAGTAAAGTCCTAAGAAATACTCATGTCTTCTTGTAAGTCAACCCTGTATATGAAAACATGTGCATATTAATATTGTATCTTACTTTTCACGAATTAACTATGAATAAATACCTTCATGATAAAGATATGCCTTGGCACGCATCCACGTATTGGGCTTGCCAAATAATTCTTTCCAACCCTTCTTCTTCACTTTTTCTTTTGCTTCAGCCTTGGCCTTGGCTTTCTCAGCCTTGGCCTTCACTGTTGGGTTAACATAACCTGGGGGTGACTTTGTAAGTTGTCTGAAGATACTACCAAACTTTGAGTCATACAACTCTTGCATGGGTTTCCTTGATAGGTGGATGACATGAGGTGGTGAATGGTATTCGTACTCATCCGTACCCTCATTGTCAGATCCTATGGGAGCCTTTCCGTGCCTACTCATGTTTGAACAATTGAAAAAAAATAAAACAAATGCGTAAACATGATCATATCGCTACAACAAAGATGAACCATATCACTCACTACTCACTGCTCACTATCTACAATGTGTACTAGTGCTAGGTATGTCTGTTGCCTGGCCAGCTACTGCCCTGGATGCTACCTTAGCTGCCGCTCGTGCTGCAGCTCTTGCTGCTTTTTCTATTTTATATTGTGCAACAACATCAATATTTGTATAATCAATTCGAATATGACCCCTTCCACCACATATCTTATAATTGATGCATAAAGGTGCTTGGTCCTTCTCATTCTATATTCGCAACGTGTTGTAGGATTCTTGACCAAGGGAGCAGCTCGAGGACATCCTCTTGCCTCTCTTGTGACTACCACTACTGACCTCCTTCGTCGCTTTCGACAATTTGAGGTCTCCTACCGACCAAGACATTGTAATAAATTAGCAAACAGACTAGCAAACTTAGCTTTTACGTTTCCTGTAGGAATACATGTACTGGACTCTCCTCCAGATGAGTGCCTCCAACTGCTACACTTGGAGCGTCCTTGTCTGGAATTGTAAACTTTATCTATCTATGTTATAGAGTGCAAGTCACTCACCCATTTCAACCAAAAAAAATCTCATTCTATATTCGCTTCTTTGGTTGACCTCTATCTCGCACAGTTCTTTCATCAGGAATAATCTTGGTAACTGTTTGATCTTCTAGTGATACCCAGTATGCAGGATTTCCCAGAGGGACAAATAAATGCTAATAACTTAACTGTGTGTTCACCAGGCTGTAGTAAGGGTCAACATATATCTTGTAGTCTGGGATGCCTATCTTGATATAATAAGCCATTGCATATAAACATGGATAGTGAAATGCTTGAAATTTCCCACATTGACATATTCTTCTGTCCAGTCGCACCCTATGTATATTCCTACCTTTTTCTGTCCGATGTGATATCCCAGTCATTACTTGAAAATCTCCAGTTTGAGGATAGGATATTGAGACGCTATTTCTTCTCCTATTTCTCCAACTTTGCATGGAGTAGTCTTAACAATACAATTTGACCAGGAATACACTCTTCAATACACTTAGTTGCTCTCTCCTAGAAATATTTGGTAAGTTGCACAAGAATCTCTTCAACTAATACGGTCATCGAAAGCCGTCGTGCTCTTTTGAAGATTTTGTTCACACACTCAATAATATTTGTCATCATGTTACTATATCGATGTTTACCATCCATTGCTAAACTCCATTTTGGTACGTCTTGTTCAAGCATCCACTGATAGACTTCTGGATTAACATGCTAAATTTGGGTTAAATAACTATTTAACTTCTTTGGTTGGGCTTGTATTCCTGCACATATTACATTACTCTATCACTTTATGTTAAAGACACCCTTTGAAAATTGACAGTAAAAGGTATTTGGAATAGGATATTAATACCTACTAATCATCATTACATTCTTTATTACGGGTTGTTAAAGTATTTGTTTAGATTGCTAGCAACGTGTCTCAGGCAAAATTGATGTGCAATACCTATATGTCGTCCCCAGCCATATGAATCAGTCATGGTATTTAAAATACCCAGGTGTTGATCCGAGATAACACATAAACTATATTGATCTATGACGTGCAACCTAATTTTTTCCATAAACCATGCCCAACTATCATGGTTCTCTCTTTCAATGATAGCAAATGCTATCGGAACAATAACATTATGACCATTAATAGTAGTAGTGATCAACAAGGTATGTTGATATTTTCTGTACAAGAAGGTTCCATCAATTTGTAGAATAGACATGCAATGTTTAAAAGTTTCAATGCAAGGCTTGAAAGCCAAAAAACTCGAGGGAACATCTTCACGCCAGGCTCAAACTCTCCTGTGTAGTGATCTTCCAATCTACTGTGCATATACTCCTATTGAACAACAGTTCCAGGATTACTTGCCTGACTTGCAGCAAACCATTGCAGTAGCCGACTATAAGATTCTTTCCAACTTCCCCATAATATCCTGAAAGCCTTCTCTCTTGCCTGCCAAGTCTTTCTATATAAAGGCATATACGTCAGATGACCAAACAACTCATTTCGCAAAGACTTGATAAAAACATCTGGTTCATCTGCTACTATTAATGTGATCATTTTAGCTATGTACTGCGACAAAAATTGTCAATGATCAGGGTTATCCCAAAGGCGACCACATGTATGAGGATGGATGTGTTTCACAATTTTCTAATAACCTAACAGCTCATCTCTCCCATCCTGTGATACACGTATCTTCTAGTCACACTAATTCTTTAACGATATGCTATTGGCCCTCTTGCATTGTGTAAGCCTTTATATCCCGAATGGCTTCTTTTTTGGTATTCCACATACTGCCTTCCTTCAAAAGTCCTAAACAACTGCTAGAATAATGTTCATAACTCCACTGATCAGCATATACTATCATAGCTGCAGACTCATCATGCTTAATAATGGGTAACTTTGAATACCAATGTGATTCTTCTTCATATTCTAGTTGAAATCCTTCTCCTTCTTCTTGTTCACTTTCCTCGTCGTTCTCTTCTTCTTCTTCCTCTTCTTATTCTTCTTTTACCTCATCATCTTCTTTGTCATAATCCGAGTCCAAGTTCGTGGTTGCATATCACAAAATTGGGTCTAAGTCTACGTCAGCTTCTTCGTCTGACTAGCTTTCTTCTGCTAGAATTTGGCTCCACACTTGACATATGCTCTTCTTCACAACTAGCTCTAAGGAAATTTCCCTGGTCTCTACCCCATAAATGTTTACCATGTACTGTAACATATTCGCAACATCTTCTTCTTCTTTGATAGTAATCTGTCGAAACTTTCCTGAAGCTACGGGACATCTAAATATCAAAGATTTCATTTTTTTGTTATCAACAAATGAGACTTTTTCAACTACTCTTTGCCATAACCTTTTGTACGTTAATATATCTTTATAAAATTTAAACCTTACTTCATATCCTCCTTCGTACTCAAAACCAGTTTGCCTATTATTCTTAATTTCTCCATCGTATTTCACTACAATTTGTACAATTCTCCGAGACATTCTTATATAGATCTACATCAAAAAATTTAACATAAAAAAGTGTTCAAATAAAATTTCAACCTAGTTCAAGCATCGGTTCAACGACTTCAAAAATATTATCTGATAATTATCACTAATATAATAACATTCTATGCATACAAATTGCAATCCATAACAATCAACTAGTAACAAATAAATAGGAATTAATAGTTGTACCTCGTGAAAATAGACTTTCTTGTGTGGGATTAATCATTGCCTTTTTAAAATTAGATAAAAAAGACTATGATGCTTTTTTTTCTTTTTTGTTTTGATCCTGACAAAAGGGGGAAGACAGTACGCAAACAACCCTCATCATCTTTATCTGTCCAAACTATGATATCACCGAACCTCATACATCAACTTCTCCCTCACCTTTCCTTGTATCTGATTGCTTCATTTTCTTATCTCATCAAATGGCACTCAGTTCATATCTTTAAGTTCGATCATTGACAAGGTCCTTGTAAATCTAATTCATTGTAATCCCATCTAGTAAAATAGAAGAATTATATATCTCTAAAATAATAGATAGGAATACCACAAAAAGAGCCATTACGACACCCATCAAAGGAGTAGTTCCCCATCCCAGAGCTACTTTACCATATTCCAAATTCAATGGTTTTAATAACTCCCTTACAAACGATTCCAGGCATGAAGTAGCGATTGATAGTGAAGGGACTCCCTCTGTATTATTACAAATAGAGTCATTCAGAAAGAAGCTCAATTACATCGACCCTCTCTTACTTAAAACATAGTAAGACTTGCATGTCTTAATCATATAGAAAATGAAGAAAGATGCTGAGAGAATGCATCAAAGCTACTACGATGCTTTAGTCCACTCAGCCATCTCTCCACTCCAAATTGAAAAAAAGACTTACTATCTTTATCCTATATTAGTATCAATATCCTATATTGAAGAACAAGGAATACTTGAAAAAGAAGAGTGCTTTTCTCCTCTGAAGTGAGGACCACGTGAGGTAGGATTCAACCCAGAGGTTTTGGAGTTGACAACAACTTTTCTTCCTCAAAGCCAGCCTTAAGGCTCATTTGAAAGAAAAAAAGATAGATTGCAGTCTGTAGAGCATATGTAATACACAGTCGACTTTCTCACGCAGTGGATCTCTATCTCCTTCCCACCACAATCTTCTTTATGTGCACATTTACAAACTACCCTTTCTATTTATTAAGCCAAATTTGCTTCATTCTTACCTATCCCAACAGTAAGAGCAGATTGATGAGCAAGTGACATCCCTCCTTCGCAGCTTATTCTCAAACAGCAAATTCTGCTCATAGCCTATTCTTACTCACTCCCTCTTTGTTCTATTTTGCTTTTCTTTCCATTGATCCTATGGGTTCTAGATCCTATTTCTACTGTTCTGGTGCCAAAACTTCTACTAATGGTTGATATTCCTAATAGAGGTAATGCCGAGATAGCTTCCAATAGCCTACCTCAGCTTCATCTTCTCTTCGGAAGCATGGATAGGATTGGCTTAATGAGGTTAATATCGATTAGTATGTTTATGAGTTTGAGTGGCGATTGGAGGTTCCAAAAGACATTGCTATAGATTTTGGATAACTCATAGGTATAAGTTGGAGTTGTAACAAAGTTGTCGCCAGTGACTCCAGCATCCAACGCATTCTGTTTGCCAACTGGGGAGGTTTTGTGATGTTGCTGTTGTGAGGGTGGAATACCCAAACTCAACGCTGTGATCACTGCAAAATGTTTGGCCATCTTTCTTGCGATTGTAAAGCTTGAACTGTATGTAAAGCAATTAGGCAAAAATGGATATCGACCACTCAAAATTTGGTAACTTCAATTCCATTAACGATCTTTTCACTTTCGAGATCGAAGAATCATAGCTATCAGTGCATTAGCAAAGCAAACTCAGAAAGGGAGAGTTCTTCTTTTGGCTTGCTCCATTATCAAACCCATTTGTTCTATAACCAGCAGTTACTCCTTTCACTTGGCTTGCTCCTGTAGGGGTCAAAACTAACGTACAAATCATAATCTTACTTAACAAAATCATCGGTTATAAATAGCATAATCCACAAAATCAACAATTATTGCAAAATTTATAATAACGATTACGAATAATTCATAGCTAACTATGTAAAATTAACAAAATGAACATAATTTTACCTTTGCTCGAAGCTTCAATTCCCTCGCTCCTGTATAATTTCGGACAGTCGACAATCTTGCAAATTTGGTATTTTTCGAGTTTTTGGTAATGAATTTGAATTGAGAGGCATTTGTATTTACAGCCATCAACTTGACCAATACACGGATAAAAAACTCGTCTTTTGGTACATAGGAAATCTTCGGGCACGCTCTGAGACCGTTCTTATGATTGCAATGTCGGATAACCAATAAACGGGTAAAACCCATTTATTAGTAGATAAGGAATCTCCGACCAACCTTCACGGCGGTTCATTCAGATTGCTGGGATCGGAATGTCTGGATAACCAATAGACGGATTTTTTTCCCGCCTATTGGTCCGATAGACCAAAAAAATTTGGCTTCAACCAATAGATAGATTTTTATTTGGTCTATTGGTTTAGACGGATAAGAAACCCGTCTATTGGTTTAGACAGATAAAAAACCCGTCTATTGGTCTAGACGGATAAAAAACTCGTCTATTTGGTCTACCAATAGACAAAAAAATTTCAACCGAATACCATTTTTGTAATATTAGGTCTCGGGTACTATTTTGGTAATTTTTGGTGAATAAGAACACTAACCAAAAAAACCCGAAAGGGTGGACCTTACACTTCGTTGCCGGGCACACTGCTCGGTGTTTCCGGGAACTACTATCTGTCTTGTCTAAAAAGCTAACAAAATTTGAATCCGTAACTTTAATTTGTGCCCTACCTTCCACTTTATTTCTATTCAGCCTTTATCTAGTACGAAATGAGTTTTTATCTATATTTTGGAAGAGTGGACTTAATTGTATATTATGTGCAGTTTTTTATTATACAATCAGGTCCGTTTTTTAGATTTCTGTAGTTTTCCACTAAATATGTCTAATTAATTTAGATAAAATGTACCTAATTTGCGGTCAATTTTTCCGACTTGATGTCAAAAGAATTGTGATTTACCGTACAGAATGTGACTGAAATCGCCGTTCCATCTTAAGTTCTAGCAAGACCAACATTCCAAACAGGGGCGGATGCACTTGTAAAATTGTGGCGGCAAACTTCTTTTATAAATAGATATATTTTTTAATGTATATTTTTATTAAAATTAAAAATTAATCTTACTAAAAAACAATTAACTTATAAATTAAAATAAATCTAAAAAATAAAAAAAACATCATTCACCAAATTTTCTTGTTCACCCTGATTCCAAATGATATTTTATTATATTATTAAGAAATTCTATAGTAATTCCTCAAATTGATACGTTTTCTTTTCTTTTTCTTTTCATTTTATGTTTCCATCAGCCTTCCGGGTTCGATGTTCCATAAACATTTCATTCGGATAGAGTATTTCGAACTCGAAAATCACATTACAAAAATGTTATAGGTCATCTGGAATGGAGCATCTACTCCAGAAATCCAAGCAACATCATCTTCCGAAGCTAAACTTATAGCGACAATAAGGCCTTTTCGGATGTGAAATACTACCACCATCTTTAAAATCATTAGAATTATATGTACTACAAGGCGACAATAGACTTCCTTACCATTTTGGAATTGTAAACAATGAAGGTTTTATCAAGTCTTTTTAATTTATTTTTACGTAAGATTATGTAGATCTTTAGGTAAACCAATTCAGCAACGCATTGATAACCTACGACCATCCACTTACCCTTTTGTTCAGAGAATATAATACATTATTTTTTCAAATGAGCTCCAATTTCTTTTGCCTAATAATTTCCAAGTCTATGTAATAGAAGTAATAGATTTGGAGCTTCAAATGAATTACACGCTTGCAGGGGTCAAGCCACGAGCAAAACACACCGAAATTAAAATTGAAGGGGATATCAAAGGCATAAATAGGCCTACCTACCAAAATTGATTACGGTGAGACTCTTAGTTATTGGGATTCACAAAATTCTATCTGTGGCCACTGTCCTCAGTACTAATGGTATCACTTCAAATTAATGTTGTCACATCATTCATTCAATATGCTTCCCGTTAATATATATGCACCTGCCATCCGGTCAAGAATTAAATTCGATTCGTAATTTGATTTGATTTGTTAATAATTCAATTTGATTCGTATATAATTTGATTTGCCAAAAATTAGATTCAAATTCACGATGGTACGAATTGAATTCGGTTCAAAAAATTTATAATTTGTCAAACTAGCTAATTTGATTCGAGTTCAATTCGCCTTAAATTTGCTTCAAATTCGTACAGTATATATTAAAAAAAGGCAGAAGTGGGTTTTTGAACACAACCTTAAATCTTAAATCCTAAAACTTAAACCTTAAACCCCAAGCTCTAAACCCTAAAATCTAAAATCTAAAATCCTAAATTTAATTATCTATTAATGTCCCATGCAAACCCTAAACATGGTGCACCCCTGCCTGGCCGCCTCCGTCGTTGATCGGCCGTCATGGGTGAGGGGTTACTCTCCCAATGTTCCGATCTTACCCCCAAGGTTTGGGTCGGCCTCCTCTTCTCTGATCGTCCCTTCCGCAAGTGGTGAC
Source organism: Hypericum perforatum (assembly GCA_012979155.1). Lineage (NCBI taxonomy): Eukaryota > Viridiplantae > Streptophyta > Magnoliopsida > Malpighiales > Hypericaceae > Hypericum > Hypericum perforatum. The sequence goes on along the minus strand of SOPF01027679.1, from coordinate 356,961 downwards.
TCTTCAACTCTCCACCTTGCCCCCTCCTCTTCTAGGGCTCTAATCTCTGCCTTGCCGGCCAGATCGGGTTTGCCCGCCCTGCTTCAACCCTCCTCTACGCGGGCGCTTGTTATCACAGCACTTTCGGCAGGTTTGATGTAGAGACCCTTCTTCTCCTTAAATATCTTCTCGCTGTTGATCCGATGGATCCGATGGTTCCTCCCTATTGTCTACGAGAACCTCTCAGATTTTTGTGATTCTTGCTACAGACTATCACAAGAGAAAAGGCAAGGATAATGCAGAGATGACTAGATGATCTGAGATTTTCTCTGATGAAGAATATTTTTTTAAAATCATCGAATAGTTGGCTGGCATTACTCTTCTTAAAAATATATTACAAGAAGAGGTCTTTGGGAATGAGAAGGATGTTTGTGAGGCTGATTTTTTGGATGTGGAGCTGTCCAAATCTTCTAATTTACTGGCCTCAATCACAGTCCTTGAGAATTTGGTACAGGCTAGTTTTGCTCATGGTCATACTGTGAATGAGGTTGGAATACTGCTCATTTTAAACTCTTGCTTATTGTTCCTCCGCCTTTGATTGAAGGGATGCAGGTGGTTTCTCAATCTGAATTTATAAGGCTGAGGCGCGATACACAAAGTTGACTACCCGATAAGATTCCTTTGCTCCCCCTTGACTTCGGTGAAGTAATTGATACAGTAGGAGAGAGAGCTGGTTTCTCTCATACCATCTCTAGCGACTGCACATGAGGATGATCTACCCTTGGATTATGATCTGATCTCAGAATAGCAAAGTAAGATTGTTCACCGCTCCATGAATTTGATGACTTCTGTCTCTGAGCAAGCTTGCATAGGGCTGGATTTTGATGATCCTTTGCTGCAAAGTTCTAGGCCTACTAAGTGGGCTGACCTTGTTGAGGAGGAGGATACGGGCTCTTCCTTTTCTTCAGTAATGCCAATAACTTCTGGACCCTTATCGAGCCAATTTTTCTCTTCCTCTAGTGACAAAGGACAGCGGAAGCCTTTTAAAAATTTAAACTTGATTTGCCGAACCAAGTGAGCTCCTCTTCATCTAACTAGCCAACTCGGGGTCGCAGCACCGCAACGTCGCGTTGACTGCTTAGATGAGGGGAGAGATCGCTCGGAAGTTGTTGATCTCTACCCTCAACCAAGTCGCCTTTTTATAGCGAGAGAAGGACCTTAAGAGGATTGCAATTCCCGATGTGGTACGGACGTAGAGGTTATGCATAGGATTAAACGATCCAAATGTAGCGGGTGTTCGAGCAAGGCACGAAATGAACAAAATTAATGGATAGATCACCTAAACTAATCCTTCCGAATTGGTTTAAGCGTTTGCTTGAATCCACAAGCAGCCAACAAGAGGGCCAATCTATAGAAACGTTCGCAAATCCATGCAAACACTATGCAAATCCATGCACGATCAAAGCAAGTCCATGCTTATCAATTACACAAGGTAATTAACGAGAATAATCTCAGTTTTAATAATCCATCATAAGCTGTTTTTGATGACATTCAGATTGCATATTTAAAGAAACTAAGTGAGCTTGGATTGGTCATTAAGCCAATTTCGTCCAAGGGTCACAATACATGAACCTAAAATTAAATAAAACGAATCTACTTAATTGAAATATCTTATAGGTCTAAAATGAACTTGTATTGATTAAAACGAACTAAACTTATGAGATTCTAATGGTAAAATGCAAAGTAGTACGCCTAGATGTCTTCAAATGCATATCAATTCGAATTTGGAAGTTTATTTCGAATTGATATGCATTTGAAG
>SOPF01027679.1:306662-355063 GCA_012979155.1 Hypericum perforatum | reverse complement strand
CAGATTGCATATTTAAAGAAACTAAGTGAGCTTGGATTGGTCATTAAGCCAATTTCGTCCAAGGGTCACAATACATGAACCTAAAATTAAATAAAACGAATCTACTTAATTGAAATATCTTATAGGTCTAAAATGAACTTGTATTGATTAAAACGAACTAAACTTATGAGATTCTAATGGTAAAATGCAAAGTAGTACGCCTAGATGTCTTCAAATGCATATCAATTCGAAATAAACTTCCAAATTCGAATTGATCCTTGTTCTTTCTTCACTTGACATCAATCAGATTTGGTTGGAAGTTTGGATGCCTTGGATGTCCTACGTCATCTAGTAGGCCCAATTCTGGAGGCTTGTGGACTACTTCTAAGGAAGAAAAGAAAAGAGTTGGTACTCGATCTGCCTCTCCTCAGCTCTGCCGCCCCTCTGGTGAGTCTACTACTGGCCTTTGTCGTAGGTTCTTAGGTCGAACCATCCCCTCTACTGGTTTCCTCGGCCCTGACTCACTCTCTTCTATAGATCCACCTCCAATGCCCATTCTGGGCCATGCTAATAAGGTTAACTTTGTTTCAGATGCCCCTTGCCCTACCTTGGATTTCATGGCACAAGCTGCCAACCACATCATTGGATGTTGTATTCGATTGATGCGGACGATCTCGTCGTAATGGCCTTGAGAACTTTGACTTACCTCCTAGTAGAGGGATGCACTCGAAGCGGAAAGGCTTCTCTTTGAAGAAGCGCTAGCTTTTGCCGAGATTTTCTTTTATTAGGGCTTGATCCTTCGTGTGCCTTGGCCTTGTTTGCTTTCTTTTTGTTTTTTTTGTTTTTCGTGATGTTTCTCACCTTCTCATCCCTCTTCCTCTGTATTTCTCCCTCCTTTCTTTGGAATTTTCTTTATTATTAATAAAGTTTTCTTTTTGCTAAAAAAAATTCAATGATCTATTAAATCATAAATTTTTAAATCTTAAATTCAATTATCTATTAAATCATAAATTTTAAATCCTAAAATCCTAAATCCTAAAATAAATTATATATTAAACTCTAAACTTTTAAACCTTTAAATCCTAAATCATAGACAATTTATTTTGGTACATTAAGTACAAATTCAAATTTTAGTTTTTTATTTACTTTTCTTAAAAAATGTCCAAAATGTATTCCTAGTTTTTTTAATTTTAATTAAATATTAAATATTTAAGAATCAATTCGAATTCAATTTAAATTTAATTAATAATTTTGATGAATTCAAATTTGAACCAATTTAATTCGAATTCAAACCATGATCAGGTGTAACAGAAGATTCATGTATTTGAGAGTTATAGTATTTAATGTGAGTAATGAATTATACAATTTGTTTTTTGTTTCTTTATTTTTCGTAAATTGGTGCGAAGCATTGCTACTTGGTAGTAGAAGTCAAAAAAATTAGTTATCTGTATGTGTTGAGAGCCGTAAAATTTATGTATTTGAGCCATTTGTACTTCAAGGATTTCGTTGTGACTTAAATATAATTGATAAAAATTTATTTTACTACTTTTATGTTTTGAACTTTTGATCATCATTAACTCGTCAAGTTGTCGATGTTTAAATTGATGATAATCAAGTAACACCAGCAAATTCTAGTTTTTGAGCAATCTCAAATATTATGTATTGATGTTATTGACATGTCACTAATTTTATCCATCTTACATGTTATTTTACTAATTCAAGAGAAAAATAAAACAAATTTGATAATATTTAAATTCAAATCTAAACTACAGAAAAATCAATATTTTGATTTGAAGTCCATCTTAAACTACGTTGACAAAAAATAATGATACGACATGACAACAATATCTCGGATAACTGAAGTTAACGAGTAACTTGACTCACTCGTTTACTGTAATCAAAATCTTGTTGCATTACTCAGCAAACTTTTGACTTGATAAATTGAAACTTGTTAATACCTGTAACAAACTACCAACTTTCCTCGAAGCCAGCCTCAGCCTTTTAGCCTGTAAGGATCTATCCAATCTTCCAAGAAAGATTTTGCTTTACGTTTCAGACTATACGTTTAAAGTGGATTAGGCCTAACATAAAGGATCTCCATTTTCTACGCTTCTAATTTCTCTGTTCAAACAATAAACAGTATTCAATAATTTGAATTTTAGCAAGTGACAATTTAATATATGATGGACTACTGAATTTGTAATTTTTTAATATATTTTGTTACACAATAAATGATCCAAATATTGCTATTTTGTATGGAAAAACCTCGTCAAGGGTAGAAACCGTGCCTAAAATAACGCAAAAGTAGGGATTAAGCTTTTTCCCAGAAGATTGCAATGGGTCTTCTACAGTAATAATTTATACACAAGCAAGAAATTTAGAAATTGTTTAAGAATAAGGTGAGACATAGATGGAAATAATCGGGAGGATGACTTTTGTTCCACTGCCAGCGGGTAGGCATAAAGATGCCGCCTACAAAGATGGCTACAAATAGTCAAATACAACAATTGTTTTTTTGATCAAGAATTGTTCAAGTGGAATAAGTGTTGGAATTCCTTATTTGGAGGAACCCCACAAAGTGGCCGAGACTTTTACCAGTTCCCAAAGTTAATTATATCTAAATGAATGTCTTTTTTAATATCTTTTGATATTCAAAGGTATATTAGATAGACTAACTCAAATTTAATTAAATCTTTAAAAAATGTTATTATTATCCAAGTTATTGTGTTTAAATTCAAAACTTTTTTATTAAATTAATTTTTTTTGTTAATAGTTATAATTTTGTTGTGTTAACTCGAACATAATATTTTAATTACAATTTTGTCACTGGTTATAATTATGGGTCACTAATAGCTACTTAAAATACCCAAGTTCTGTAAACGTCAAGTGTTAACCACGATCATTTTATCTCATCGTATCCAACAAGTTTATAAGAGCGTCTTTGTGATAAGAAACGATCTGAATTCAAAAAGGTACTTGGACTTGGTGGTGCAACTAATTATTGTATCTATGTTTTGATAGGAATGAATAATAAGGTGCAATGTTGACGTGGGCAATTGATGACGATCATGATTGAGACTATGTTCATTTAATGTGGTTACTTAACCTGTCATTATTTCTGATCTCTACAATGACTTCCCCACTTAGTCTATAAAATCGCTTCTTCAATTATTTAAAAAAAATTCAATTTAAGTGCAGTCCGTTAGTGTGCGGATGAAGGTTTTTGACAAATAGAACCTAATTATACCATGTTTCATATGAAATAGCAGCAGAAAGGTAAGAGAAGTTAAAGAGCAATGGTTCAACACATCACAATGGTCTATGATGTAATGGTGTGGTTTTTAGTCGGTGTTTTGTCGTTCTTTATCTATGTATTTAACTTTCTGTATTGTAACTTATCTTATTTGGTATAGATTTTACACCACCCTGCTAAAAAAAATCTGAATATTTCAAAAAAAATGTGGTGCAATGGTCCAATCCATACTGGCTACAAAGACTAACACAGTGATTCTAGAAGGGCTATCTGAGAGAAAGTAGGAAGACGTAGATTTCCAGAAGTAGGTCTTATTGTTTTAGGCAAGTGATAATATTATAATGATCTCATATCTGATGGATTGGGGGTAGGCCTCTTTAAGTGATTCCGTGGATAAGAGGCTATCCGACAACCAGGGCTCAATTTCAACGCACATTAGAAAGTGAGGACCATCCTCCACTGTGTTTAGTGGGCAGTGTGAAGTCATCTTCAATTACATTACTTGTATCATATGTACACTCGGATAACGGTAGAATTGACAAATCCAAGTTACTTTTTTAAAATGTGACAAAATTTGTCCAACAATTATTAAACACGGCTGCATTTCTGAAAGATAAAACACGTCAGTATCATAACTTTAGAAATGTTACAGTTACAAGATTGGAGTATCAACCCAAGAAGTAAGCTTTGGTCACGAAGCAAACTTGAAGCAACCCCAAATATATCAACACATGCGATGAGTTTGCTCTGTTCTACTGAAATACTGGTTCACAATTCTACATATGCGTGCGGAGATACAACAACATCCATCTCCTGTCCACCAAATCACCAAGAGAGTATCACCGAGTGGTAACGAATACTTCCACGCGTCCATAGGAGGTGGACTGCCATCAGCCTTGAATTTCATGATTCACTTTGATTTCTAGCAACCGGTCGACCCTTTGTCTGCATATCGGGCATCGGTACTGACTCTGAAGATGCAGAGCCTTGGCACATTCACTGCATAGACACTACACAGAATAGCATAGACCAAAAACATTTCAGCTTAATGCATCGACACCAGAAGTCTCTCAGATGCTTTGAACTTCGTATTGATAATTAAAGATTGCATAAAACAACTGGCAGAAGCTTTTCTGGTTGGTAGGAGATGAAAAAACCAATAGATGTAGGTATTTTTTAATGCGAGCCTACACATAATACCATACTACTTAAATGCCATGCCACACAATTCTAAGACACTACTAAATGGAAGTAGTACACAAGACATCTCCAATCCACAAGGTACGAGATACTTGTATTTGTTTAAACGGCAGAAGGCATGCAGAATTCGAAACAACAAAAGCAGAAAAGATTATTGCAATTTGTGGCTTACTAATGATCTTAAGGGAACTAAAGCAATTGGAACACTGAGGTTAGAGTTGAAAGTTTTACCATGTGACGACAAGGGAGGACAGTAATGTTCCTCGGTTCAGTCATGCAAATGACACATTCTTTCCCGGAATCACCATCCTCAGACTCAACATCCACGGAATTTCCAATACCATATATCTCTTGCAACTCGTGCCTCACGCCATTCACCCACAAAATCTGTCTTGCCACCCGAACACTGTACCCACCTTTCTCCCTCTTCTCAAAAACCGCAAGAGCAATGTAACAGTTGCCGCTCGAGTTCCCCTCCAGAGCATTAGCACAATCCTTCGGCAAACCTGCCTCCACCTTCACCATGAGAGGATAACTACCTTCCCCGCTAGCTGCCTTCAACTCCATCTCATCAAACACTGAAAAATCAATCCCCGTCCCGGAGGGTTGCCTGAACTCCTGACCAAGACCATCCTCAAAAGGCACCCGGACCGGCTTAATCCCATCATCCTTGGTCAGAATCAGGTCACATTCTTCTGCTTCTTTGGCAAAAAATGCAACCGTAATGCTGTTACACAAACAAATAATTCGTCACAAAAATCTTTCCAGCCTGTTTGGAAACACGAAAAACTCCAGAATTGGAATCTCTTTACTGAGTTTTACAAATCTAAGAGTGGTTGGAAGCAATTCTACCAAGAAAAGCTATTCCATTTCTGTCAGAACTCAGAAGTCAGGAATTAGAATCTCTTAAAAAGTAGTAGGAATTCAAGTTACTAAAAACGGAATTTTTCTGAATACAAATAATACCATAATATTACCTTCACTTTTTTCGCCCTCTTGTCTTCCACTATTTTTCCCCCAATTCTTTCAAGTTTTCCTACTACAACAGAATGGCTATGGCATTTTCCTCACCCCTAATTTTATCTTAAATTTGGGTTCCAAAAGACTAAACTGGAAAGAGATTCAATACTACTTCCATCAGTAATTGGAAATAGAATTCGTTTCCTACAGAATTTGGTTCCAATTTTTTTTTCTTTTCCAAAAGAAAACTCATTTTCCATCGGAAAACAATTTCTTGGGAAACAAAAACGGAGTCAAAATCAACAATACAGACAACGCGTGGGAATTTAAACAAAGGGGATTCCGAAATTGACCTTCCACTGGAGAGAGCGTCGAAGGTGAAGCCGAGCAGGAACCTTCCCGGACCGTTTGGGTCTTCGATTACGGAGATGGTCTCCCGCTTGACGTTGACCTGGGTCCTGACGGTAACGGCCGTCTGGTGCTCCAGCTGCGGCGGCGGAGGGGCCAGGCCGGGGGGAAGGCGGTGGTGGTTCGGGTTGTTTTGGGGATTGTAATTGGTGGGTAGGTTAGGGTTTGGGTAATGTGACGGAGCGGTTACGATGTACTGGTTCGGCGTTACGGCGACGGCGCCGGATTGCCGCCTTCGGCTGCTACCGTTACTGTTGCCGCCCCAAACGTTTCCCATTCTCTCTCTTCAGAAAGACTTTTTTTTCCAAGTTTTTTATTTACAACGACACGGTGTTACAGATGTGTCCTAAATTATTATTCCTCAACAGTGACACTTAACAACGACTTTGCAATGGTCAATTATTTTATAGTCAAATGGTCAATTTAGACTTGACCACGATTCGAATTCGAATCGAATTGGTTCGAATTCAAAATATCAAAATATTAAATTATATTCAATTCGTCCAAAGACAAATTGAATAAGAATTATAAACTTTCGAATTCGAATTGAATTCGAATCGAATTCAAATTGATTCTTAAATATTTAATATCTAATTCAAAATTAAAAAAAATAAGGAATAAGTGTAGAATATTTTTTGAGAAAAAAATAAATTAAAGTTTCAGTTTGCACTTAATGCGCTAGAATGAGTTGTCTACGATTTAAGGTTTAAGGGTTTCATGATTTAGGGTTTAAAAGTGTACAGTTTAGTATATAATTAAGTTTATGATTTTAGGATTTCAGATTTGAGGTTTAAAATTTATGATTTAAAAAATAATTAAGTTAGAGTTTCAGAATTTTTGGGTTTAAGTTTAGGATTTAGGATTTAGGATTTAGAATTTAAGGTTTATAAATAATTGAGTTTGAGATTTTTTACATATATATATATATATAATACAAATTTAATCAAATTCACTACGAATTTAACTCGAATCGAATTCGAATTGAATTCGTCAGTTTGACGAATTATAAAAATCTCAAACCGAATTCAATTCGTACCATTACGAATTCGAATCGAATTGTCGATGAATCGAATTATATATGAATCGAATCGAATTACGAATTGGATTCAATTCTTGGCCAGGTCTAGGTCAATTTCACTAACACAAGTGAGAGAATAATTTTGGATTCGAGTTTTAGAAATACGTAACATATTAAAAACAACATGGGGGTTGACCTTAATTTAGATCGGACCTTCCGATGGATTAGTCAGAATATTAATCAGAATTTTGTTTTACTATCATAACATAACATAATATACAGATCAATTAGTGAAATAATGTTGGGCTGTGAACAACAAACATATTGTGGAAATGGAACGAATCAAGCTACATCCTTGCGCGTAGGATGGGGACATCTTGACCTTGTAAAAGGGATTTCCAGATTGCAAATCATCATCCTTCTTTGTCATAATCGGCGTAGAACTCCGTTTTTGAACGAATCTGCCTTTAGCATCTCTTTTATCTGTGAGAACCAACAAAATAAAAACTCAGTTAAAACCTTTAACCCATGAACGTGGACTCCTCTTGTGTCTCATTGGTTCGATATCGCGTGCAATGCAACCAAACATTTTAGTGCATAAGTATTCTATTAAGTAGAACATTTCAAGGATGTCTTCACATACCTTCTACTGTTAGCTAATATGAAGTATCTGATTTATTAAGTAGGTTCTATGTACCTATTGATGCTAAGTCCTTCTCTTCCTTGCCAAATCTGAATAAAACTACGTTGGATGAGATTTCAGAAGTATTGATGTGCGTGAAAACGTACACATATTTGCCTTTGTTTTATGAGTCATTCGCGTATAATTTGAGTTAGTTATGTTGTGTTTTGTTATGAATTGAATGACTTTTTGGTGTTGTATCAAGATGAGAGTGCTTATTAGATTTCACTCATTGACACGAAGTAAGGAGTTGGGTGGCAAAAGCACGATCAAGAGGAGGAGTCTCCAGAGGAGCAGCGACCACTACATTTGTAGTGGTCGCTAGAGCAAGGAAGCAGAAAATAGAGAAGCCTCGGCTCTCCCGAGCACCACATTTGTAGCGGCCACTGCAAGATGTGTAGCGGCCACTACATTTGTAGCGGTCGCTACACCAGCCGAAAATGCAGACTTTTTCACCAAAATTTGCAGTCTTCATCACCTTAACTTGAAGACTTTAGCCACCTCTTTACACCACTTTTCCAGCTGTTCTTGGAGTCTTATAGCCACCATTGTTGAAGAAGAGAGGAAGATTTGGTAGGATTAGGTGGTGAAGATAAAAAGAGGAACTAGAATATGGTTATAAAAGGAGGCTAAAGACTTGATATTATGCATGCTTAGTTTGTTAGCTACTTTGTGAGTGTGTAAAATACTTGGCTTTGGAAGTACTTTTGGAGGAGGAAGAAGGCATCATCGTTGAAACTAAGCCTTCTTCTCTATCTATCCTATTAATAATATGTTTTCATTATTCATTGTCTTGTGTTATATAATTATGTCTAGTGAGTAATATCCCTTTGAGTATGATGCCTTAAGTATGTGATTGATCATATGTATTGAGCTATGGTTTGACTATCATATGAAATAGTTGTCGATCGATAAGCATAATGCATAGACTAGCCTGATCACCTAAGCTATGATCCAAACTAATGAGAGTGGACCAAAAGGCATTCGAATTAGTGGAAGAGTCGATTGACATATTCTTTGGGATTAATGAGCAAAAGTGTTAATCACAAGAATAACCCCACGGGCACCTCAATTGGTGGGTAACACATTCTTGGGTATTAAAGAGGCGTCTAATATCAGAAGGATACCCATAGGAGGAATCGTCACAATCAAGGATGATCGAAGTCTAGGTCCCGACAATGAGCGAAAGCGTTGGTCGGTAACTTAGACCTTTGTTAATCTTGGTTTTGTCAACCTAATGAGTGAAAGCATTAGGTAAATGCATAAGAAAACTCCGGGTACTAGTTGGATCTTTATAAAATCATAACTTTGATATTAACGGTCAATTCATTAAGGTATCATATTCAGTTTGTTCCTATCGTTGCAACTTATCTTTTATATTCTTGTTTGGATTATATTTAGCTTATTTATTTGTATTTTTGTTACTTACAATATCATCTGAAACTCCCACCTAAAATAATTATTGCTCTAGTTACACATCGATAATAGTTTAGATTTTGTACTCAGTCCTCAGTTCAGAACCTTACTTATCCACTATACTATTTGCATGCGCGTAGAATCCTTTAGCAATTTTGCGTATGTCAAATTGGCGCCATCGACACGGAACTGAAATCTTGAAGTATAAAATTTTGAACAGTTAGATTTGCGTAACTTTATCACTTACGTTATAGCGAAATCTTTTGCACGTACTTTTTGGTGCATGCCAAGGACTCATAGTGCAAGACCCGACTTTGACCTTAATACTGTGTTACAAGTTGACATCAGAGCAATCAAACGGGCACATCAGAGGGATAGAAAGACGCAAGACAATGCGATGGACCCAAATCAACAAGGTGAGGGACAACATGCCCTTGTCCCATAATGTCAACGTAGATCTCTTTTGGAGTCATCTATCCCAATATGGGATAAGCGTGATAATGATGAAGAACAACCAGAAGACGCTCCCAATTTCCATATTCCTTTTAGAGCAGTCCAACTACTACAATCATCCACAACATTCACTGGTAGTCCACGAGATAATCCTCGAGCTCACTTGAAGCGATTTGAGGATGTCAGCAAGATTATGAGATTCCAAGGGTCACCCCATAAGCTATTAAACTCCATTTGTTTCCATTCTCCTTAAGAGACAAGGCCCGTGATTGGTACGACAACCTAGAGGGCAAAGTGTTAGCTAGTTGGCCAGCCATGACTTAAGCCTTTCTCCACAAGCATTTTTCGATGGCCAAATCAGCACAACTCCTCCAAGATATCAATACATTCCATCAGCGAGAAGGAGAAAATGTCTATAATGCCTGGAAGCAATTCTGTTCTTTGTAGAAGGCTTTCCCACAACATGGTATCACTCAAGAAAATTTGATGAAGATTTTCTACAGCGGAGTTGATGATGCATCTCGTGCACATATCAATGCTTCATCTAATGGAGTGTTCATGAGCAAGTTGGCCGAGAAAGCAGCTCAGTTACTGGAAGAAATGGCAGAAGTTAATGGCATGTAAAACAACGGGTATAATAGATCAGTGCCGAAGGACTCCAACAAAGGGTTGTACACCGTGGATCTGATGAATAAGCTTGAAGCCAAAATGGAAACTCTGATGAAGAAGTTTGATGACTTGCTCACAAGCAAGGGCAAGGTAGCTGCGATCCAGGAGAATTGTCAGCTATACAACAAGGCACACCCTGTTGTCGAGTGCCCGTTGATGCAAGAACTCTAAGCTATTGCTGATAAACAACCCCCTGGCTTTGGATACTCACGTCCACAAAATGTTCAACCAAACTTCTCCTGGTTTGGACAACAACCTAGTAATTTTGGCGCTCAACCAGAATTCAGGAAACCATACCTAAGCAATGAAGTCAGAATTATAGGGAAAAAGATTGATCAGCTCGTAGGAGACCAGACCAGTGTATACACAAAGATCGACCAACTAGTGGGAGCAGTTCAGCAGTCCATCCAGCAGCAGATAAAAACTGTACAATGCATGGATCGCTATGAATCTCGCCAAGAAGAATTAGAAACATTCAAGAAAGGGCAAGCCACGTAGTTAAAATAGATGAAGATGGAACTAGGCAACCTTGCTTCCTCAAGTGCTCGCAGGCCTATCGGGACTCTACCTAGCAATATGGAGAATAATCTGAAAGGAGATATTAAAGCCATAGTACTCAGAAGTAGGAAGAAGATTGAGGGTGCTGTTAGTGTTCCTAAACCTATTGAGGTAAAGGAGCCAGAAGTGGAAGCATCGACAAAATAAGACAAGGAAGAGTCGTATGTACCTCCACCTCTATATATACCACCACCACCATTTCCTCAAAGGTTGAAGAAGAAGCCGGTTATAGATGAGAAATTTCTGAGCTTTCTCGATAAAATAAAGGGGATTCAGATCAGCGTACCTTTCCTTGAATTGCTCGATCATATGCCGTTGTATGCCAAATTTCTCAAGGAGGCTATCACAAAGAAGAAGACGTGAAACAAGGGAGAGACAGTCACCTTGATCGCAAATTATAGCTCTCTCATTACCAAAAGCATACCAGCTAAACTCAAGGACCCCGAAAGCTTCACTATTCCATGCCATATCGGAAAGGTGGAGTTCGTAAAATGTTTGTGTGATCTTAGGGCGAGCATCAATTTGATGCCACTTACCATTTTCCAACAACTCGGAATTGGAGACCTCAAACCTACAGAGATGCGGTTGCAATTGGCAGACCAGACAGTCAAGCGACCATATGGGATTGCAGAGGATGTTCTCGTAAAGTTTGAGAAATTTTATGTCCCAGCTGACTTTGTGGTTTTGGACTTTGATCCTGATAAGAATTGTCCTCTTCTCCTTGGAAGACCATTCCTCAACACCAGCAGAGCATTGATCGACGTAAATGGAGGAAATTTGACTCTCCGTGTTGGTGACAAAATGGTGGAATACCAGATGGCAAAAGCACTGAATCATCAAGATGATATGAGCTATATGCGTATTGATTTCAAAATAGAGACCATCCTGGAAATGGAGGAGTATGAATATAGCACTGCTGCAGCAATGGAAGAAAACCACGAGGATGAAAAGGAGCTCGACAAAGATGATGACCCTAAAGAGCCAAGATGGAGTTGGAACTCAGTCGTGAGGCAACCACACCACCATCAATCGTGCGACCCCCTTCATTAGAGTTGAAGGAGTTGCCATCTCGTGATACGCATTCTTGTGGGAAGGAGGTAAGCTTCCCATGATAATTTCTAATAAACTCACTCTTTCACAGGAAGAGCAGATCTTATCATTAGTCAACAAGCATGTCAAGGTTATGGGATGGCAAATTTTTGACATTCAAGGGATTAATGCTGATATTGTGATGCATCGCATCAACATGGAAGAAGGTGCATGACCCAAGGGTGATCGACAATGATGACTGAACCTGAATATGAAAGAAGTTGTCAAGAAAGAAGTACTTAAACTTCTCAACGCTGGAATTATTTATCCAATTTAAGATAGTGAATGGGTCAGTCCAGTGCAATGCGTCCCCAAAAAGGGAGGTATGATAGTCCAGACTAACGAGGACGGTGAAGTGATTTCGACACAGAAAATCACAGGGTAGTAAGTTTGTATGGGACATACATATTACTGTTTCCTTGATGGATACTCTGGCTACAATCAGGTACTCATCTATCCCGATGATCAAGATAAGACTACATTTACTTGTCCATTTGGTACTTTTGCCTACAGGAGAATGCCGTTTGGATTATGCAATACCCCAGCTACTTTCCAACGATGTATGATGGCCATTTTTTGGGGGATGAATAAAGAAATCATGGAAGTATTTATGGATGATTTCTCAGTATTTGGTGATTCCTTTGACATCTGTCTTCACAACTTGGATAAAGTTCTTCAGAGGTGCGAAGAGAAACGACTTGTATTGAATTGGGAAAAATGCCACTTTATGGTTGAAGAAGGTATTGTGTTGGGACATAAGATTTCAAAAGTTGGCATTAAAGTGGATCGTGCTAAGACAGAAGCTATTGAAAGGATGCTTCCACCAACTGCAGTTAAAGGAATTCATGCATTCCTTGGCCATGTCGGGTTTTATCGTCGTTTCATCAAAGATTTCTCTGCCATTGCTAAACCACTGACTAATCTTTTGAATAAGGATACTCCTTTTGTGTTTGATGATCTATGCTTGCAGGCCTTTCAAAAACTCAAGCATGCATTAGTCACTGCCCCAATTATTACATTACCAACATGGAACCTCCTATTTGTGCTTATGTGTGATGCTAGCAACAATGCTTTAGGATGTGTCCTTGGACAAAGAAAAGAAGGATGACTCCATGTCATTTACTATGCTAGTCGAGTTCTTGCCGGTGCACAACTGAACCACACTACCACAAAAAAAGAACTCCTCGCTATAGTCTATGCTTGTGACAAGTTCCTACCTTACTTGCTTGGCTCCAAAGTCATTGTCTACATAGATCATGCTGCCCTTTGATACTTTTTTACTAAACAAGATGCTAAACCTCTACTGATTCGTTGGGTGTTACTTTTGTAAGAATTTGATTTGGAGATCAAGGATAAGAAAGGCACATAAAATGTTATCGCTAATCATTTGTCACATTTGGAAAATAACGACGGAATTGAGACAGAAGGACAAATCCTTGAGCATTTCCCAGATGAAGCACTCTTCTTTGTGCAAGCCACTCAACCTCCTTGGTATGCGGACATTGCTAACTACTTGTAAGCAACATGATGCCAAAAGATTTGACTTATGCCCAGAAGAAGAAGTTTCTCAGTGATATCCGAATCTACACCTGGGATGAACCCTTCTTGTTCCGCTGTTGTACTGATGGTCTTCTGCGACGATGCATTCCAAACGAAGAAATTTTAGGTATACTTCATGATTGTCATGACTCTCCATACACTAGACATTTTGGTACATCCCGGACAGCTGCTCGAGTTCTCGAGTATGGATTCTACTGGCCTACCATATTTAAGGATGCTCGGGAATTTGTAGCCCAATGTGATCATTGTCAATGAACAAGGAATATCTCCTGGCAGGATGAGCTACCTCAATCCGGCATCATAGAAGTTGAGTTGTTTGATATATGGGGAATTGATTTCATGGGCCCTTTTCCATCATCAAAGGGAAACAAGTACATTCTAGTTAGAGTGGAGTACGTGTCAAAATGGGTAGAAGCCATGGCAACTTCCACTAACGATGCACGAGTGATACTCTGTTTTCTAAAAAAACTCTTCACTCGCTTCGGAGTTCCTCGTGCAATTATTAGTGATGGAGGCTCTTACTTCTGCAACCAACCATTTGCTACGCTCCTCAAGCATTATGGTGTTATCCATAGAGTTGCCACTCCATACCACTCGCAGACAAGTGGTCAGGTTGAAGTCTCTAATAGAGATTTGAAGAGAATACTAGAGAAGATAGTTACCTCTGCCTGGAAGGACTGGTCACTTAAACTCGATGATGCACTTTGGGCATACCGAACTGCATTTAAGACTCCCATTGGAATGACACCATATCATTTAGTGTATGGAAAAGCTTGTCACTTACCTGTTAAATTGGAGCACAGAGCTTATTGGGCAATCAAGGCACTGAATTATGACTACAAGATCGCAAGTGAACGTAGAGTTCTTTAACTCCATGAACTTGATAAACTCCATTCTAGTGCTTTTGAAAACACTTGAACCTACAAGGAGAGTACAAAGAAGCGACATGACGCTCAAATTACTAACAAAGAATTTCACATTGGTCAGCAAGTCCTTCTTTATAACTCTTGCTTAAAGTTGTTCCCCGAAAAATTGAAGTCTAGGTGGAGTGGACAGTATGAAGTGGTTAGCATCGCACCTCATGGTGCCCTTGAACTTTGAACTAAGGAAGGACACACATTTACAGTCAATGGCTACCGATGCAAAGTCTACCTCAGAAGTGATGCACAACGCACCCGCGAAGTGCATACGTTGCTTCCACCATCCTTACCTTGATAAAAAGGGAGTAAAAGTCAAGCTAACAACTTTAAATTAGCATGTTTTTGTGTGATTCTTGGTGTGTTTTGTGTTTCTTGTGATGTTATTTTCCTTCCTGTCATTTATGGTTTTCCTTTATGTTGTAGATTGACTTTCCCGTAAGAATAATAATCGCTGCCTCTATGGAAATCGCTACAAAAATCAAGCCAAAAAGAAGTTTTCCACTCGTAGTGGTCGCTACAATCGTAGTGGTCGCTACAAGATGAAGACCTAGCCAAACACTTGCCTTGGCCCTCCTGAGCGCCATATCCATAGCGACCGCTATGATTTTTCAAGGTGTAGCGACCACTACATATGTAGCGGTCACTATAAATCGCGAAATTAGGTCTAAAAACCCTAAATTCCCAACACAGCTGCCTCCCTCTCTCTATCTCTCTTTCTCTCTCTCTCAACCGACCCTTGCCACCTGCACTAATCGCTATTGACAATGCTGCCCAGACAAGCTGTGCCCAAGCACCGTGCATCCAAGATGGATACCTCTTCCTCGACCAGCAAACGGGCACAATAACATCCACCATCTCCTCTACACAAAGACCTCCGAGAAAGGTATGGTGCCCCCTTCCCCATCTACGACGAGATAGAGGGGGCCTTGTACAACCGCTATTCCTTTCATACTTTCTGGGTTTATTATATGATTAATTGGGATGATATGCATGCGTTAGGCATCGAACGAGCTATTAGACGCTGCTTAGGCATACTAAGGTGGGTGCACTTTGTTGATAATATGGTCATTACCCGTGACGATGTCTGCCAAGAGTTTTTCACAACTCTTAAGATAGCGGATAATAAGAAGTCCTTCACTGCTCGTATTTTTGGTAAACCAATCAAGGTTACTGAATAACTTTTGGTTAATTTGATTGGTATCAAGGGTGGGGGAGGCCCAATTATCTTCGATAGAATGGAGTCCATTCATGCTGAATGGCGAATCCTTTCAGGATTTAGTGAGTTCACGCCACAGTCACCCTCCTCGCTCCTTAAGGAGCTCCATGTGAGTATTGTCCATATGTTCACATGTTTCACTTTTAGTGGACAATCTGAGGATAACTGGGTCACTAAGACCCAACTTTACTTACTACACTACATGCATCGTGGCTTACCTTGCTACACATTTGCCTTGATCTGTGATGTGTTTGCTCGATTTCTGTGTAATAGCCACTTTGCCCATTTTTATCTTGATCATATTATCACTGTTGTGGTCAGCATTTCTTTCCAGAACAGTATGCAGAATAAGAAGGGCGCCCGTGTTAGGCGATCACTACCCGCTGCCTAGTTGAGTGGGGACTACTCACACAAATCACCAAATACCCCGTCCCCAAATACCAAGCCATTCCTTGGGAAAATTGTAAGAGCGTCAAGGAGCATCTCCCTGTGGAGCACAATGCTCCAATCCCCGAGCATCAAGTTGAGATCAATGAGCTGGCGGCACAAGTAACTAACTTGGAGGTGAAGGTCGAGGAGATGTCCACCACTAACCTTGCCTATTGGAAGCGCCATGCCAGGTTGCCCATAACGATCACATGATACAACACTGGTAGCGGCTCCATGCAGAGAATGCTCAGCGGGCTGCTGCCGAACAAGCTCATTGGGAATGGTTTCAGGCCCACTTCCCTGGTGTTCCCCCACTGCCTCCTCTGCCATCCGCATAACTAGGGAGCATTTTGTCTTTTTTGTCTTGATGTTTTTCTTTGATCTCTTTTCTTTGTTTTGTGAGTTGTCTATTCCCCACATTGAGGACAATGTGTTCAATAAGTCTGGGAGTGTTTTACATGTTCATGTCAGTCATTTTGATCTTTGTGTGTCATGTCAGTCGTGTTGATCTTGGTGTATGATTGTGAATTTTTTATCGTACATACTTAGTCAATATATTTCTAAGCATCCTATGTCCTACTCAGCGATATCTTTGATCGTACAGTTGTTAATGATCAGGGAGTCTTTATATCGGGTTGTAATAGGGCTTAGGTAAAGGTGAGGTAAAAATTTGGATAAAGGTTAAACCACCCAATCCGAGGATGTTACAAAAGTAACTAGTCACTCGTCTAATCTAGATATCCTCACTTAAAATAATTAAGCTCTCACCCACTTTCCCAATATTCTATGACTATGAAGCTCGAGGTTATGCCAAGAATTCATGCTTTATTTATAACACTTTCTTTTTGCACTTTTTCTATATTTTTCTCTTTTTTCTTTTGTTTTCTATTCTTTCCTTTTTTTACTAACACCATATTTGCAACACATTTTTTTTATAAAATTAACAAACTAAAATAACTTAGCATGTTCTAGGCATAAACTCGGCTTCAACACTTGACCACTAAATTTATCCACAATATCAATAACTTAAACCGTGTCCATGAAGCTACCAACTAAATCCAAACAATTCATCCTATGATCCTCAGATATGATGGTCAAAGGTAAGGAAGATCGGTCATTTAGGCTAAAAGTTGGTTACCTAGTCTATAATCAAGAAAAGGCTAGGCTCAAATTGGTTACGCAATTGGAAATTTATAGGATTTTGTCTCTAAAGCTCTAGGCTCAAATGTCAAAGAAATGCCCCTATCGTCCCACTAACTTCCATACAACTAAGATTACGACAAGTAATAGTAGGATACCCTAATCAACTGACTTAGTATACACCTCATGAAAAGATTTAGAGACAGATGTCTCCTCCTTCGACTCAAAGTTCTCACAAGGTTCGCACATTAATATTCTAGTCTAGTCTAAATAGCAAAACCACTAGTCTAAATAACTAAGTGTGAGGTTTCTACATATTCCTAAGCTTTGTGCTCGAGTTAAATTCCTAACTAATAAGGTGATGAATCTTTAAACACAAGTTGAAAATTTTTGAAGGGGGTCAAATTTTGAAAAATTTATACTAAGTCTAAACCTAGACATACATATATAAACATACTAAACATAATTAATATACAAGGAAGATTCCTGAAGGGAACCCTCCCCCACACTTGAATGACACATTGTCCTCAAGGTGTCTAAGATACTAATAAACACTTAATTACAAAAAGAAAAACAAATTTGAGATAGTTTTATCTAGATGATCTAGTACGTTAAGAAGCAGCAAGGAGATCGAACCCTGCAGAGCTCAAATCAGAACACTTCCGTACCGGATCACCAAAGATACGAATAAACTATCTCAAAACAAGCAAACAACAAAACAAATATGAACAAACAACATATATCACAAAAATACGAAATAACAATAAAGGAAATAAAAATAAAAACAAAGGAAAAGAAGCTCCCTGGTCAATTCGTTGTGTGCCTGCTGCTGATCATTGTATGCCTGTGTTCTTCAAGATGGGCTTGTTGACTTGCCATGGTGAACGTCAAATATGGATAGAGTGGCCCCTGATGTGCTAGACTTATAAACAAAAGACATTAAATCTAAACAAACACACACAAATAAAATGAAAACAAATTAACACACTTTATAATACAATCTACCCTAATTTTTTTGGCTTTTATTTATGCTGCGTTCCTGGAAAGCTTGAAAACCAGATGCCCCATTCTGATAGGTCACAAGTGCAATTTTGACTTTCACAAATCACACAACTCACTAATGGCATACCATGATGAACTACCTCTCCTTGCGACCCTTTTGGTTATAAGCCTAGTTGAGTCACCATGTAGTACCATGGTATTCACAACTTGTGAGGAGTGCTATTTTTGCTATATTCTCCATTGTGTTCTAACTTTTCATACCTAGGTCAATACCCAATATAAATTGTTGAACACAACAATCATATAGGAGTAACTTCTTATCTCTCATCAATCCCAAAAATACAGTCATGTGCCAATCAACTAAAGGTTTAATAGCACTCACATTAATCATAGGATTGAGAGATTTCAAAATCTCACCCAAGTTTAACCAATCCCAACCAAGAGTGGGAGGTTGTTCAAAATTCTAGTAGGGTGTTTTTCCATCACTTACCATCTCCAATAGTAAAGGTTTAGCAAACCTTTTTGGATCTTGAAGTCGAGGTGAAATATTGTGGCAGATAACACTAGACTCTTTCTTAGATATGGCTTCCTCTTTTTCCTCCGAATCTTTAATATTCGCCAAATCTATAGTTGAGCAAGATTTACGCCCAAAGAAATTAGCACTAGTAATAGGCTCATTAGCTTCTTTTTGAGTGCTCTCTTCAAACCCAATCTCTTCTTTCTCTTCTTCCGTTTCCTCATTCTTTTCATCCTCTTTTGGAAGTGCGTTGGCATGAATAAACAAGCTCGTCGATGTTTCTTGGTACCAATCCTCTGTTTCAAAATCCCATAAACGCCCCTTGTTCTTTATACTATATAAATCTTCTAGGAAAGACATTGGATAGATGTATGATTATTGAGGAACGTATGAAGGTTCCTCAACTTTCAAGTCCATTTGCTTATCGTCATCCTCCACTTGCACTTCATTGTTTTCCCCTAAATGATATATTACTCAAATGGTTCAGTGACGATGGCATCTTTTGTATGTGCACTACTACAAATATTATCTGAGTGAGCTTGCACTCTCTCAGAAGTTTGACTTGGCATACACAATTTCTCAAACTCATTGAGTAGTATATCATTGCCATTTTCAAACATCTTATCTATTCTTGCTTCCATTGAGTCTAGTCTATCTTCAAGGGTATCGGACCTTTGAGGTTGAACTTCTTCATTGCACTATGAGAAATAAGGATTTCTGCTCCACATTGGAGGGTAAATGGTTTCATGTTGCCCTTCATCGTAATACTCAAAATTCTCATAATCTGAGGGTGCTCCATGGCGGGTAGGGAACCAGTATTCTTCACATTGAATTTTCTCATGTCCCTCACATCTACACCACTCACAAGTCCAAAGCTGAGCTTGGGTGAGATTGAGTTTTCTTTGATTTGCTTCCACCAGTTCACGTATGTCCTCAACTTCGTTGTCAAGAATTGAACTTTGAATTCCATTGTACCAATAGCAACCAAAGGAATTCATCCTTTCTTGTTGAAGTCTTTCTTGATTAAGCCTCTCTTGTCGAAGTTTTTCTTGTCGCAATGTCCTTTCCAAGTGTACTACGTCCACTTTACTTTCCAAAAGGAAGTTGGTGGTTGAGCACATTTTGGGCATGCGACTTAGAAAATTTATAACTTTTTCATCCGATCTCATATTTAGACAAAGTCAGTGGCAAATGAAAGAAGACTTCTAATGCTACAACTTTGACTAAGGAAATTTTTCTCAGATTGAATTTTCGCTATTCAAATAGTGAAAATACAAGGCTAATCATATTCTACGTTTTGGCAAGACTCGTCCAAAAATCGTATTTTGCTCGTAGAACTTCAAAATACGATATCTTTTTCGTCCCAACTCCTTTTTTTATGAGGTTAGTGGCTATGGAAAAATGACTTCCCAAACTACAACTTTACCTTGACTTGTTTTCAAAAATTCGGACTTAAAGACCACCAAAAAAATAAAATGCGAGCTGGACAAAATTTTTCGAGCAAATTTTTCGCAAGAATTGTCAGAAATGACCTCTGTGTGTTCAAAATATGATAACATTTTCTTTCGATCTCCAAAATAGGAAAACTCAGCGGCTATGGAAAGATGACTTCCATGTCCACAAAGTTGTCTTGGCTTACTTTTACAAATTCGGACGTTTTGACCCTCGGAAAAATAAAACGCAAACCTAAAATTTCTTGGCAAGAATTTTCGTGTACGTTTTTCACAAGAATCGTCAGATTTGACCTTTGTGACTTGTAAATGCGATAATGTTTTCGTCCAAACTCCAATTTGGGTGAAATTGACGGCAAACGAAAGAAGACGTCCAAATGCACAATTTCACCACAGCATATTTGTTTCCAATTAGGACTCTAAGATGGCCAAAAAATTAAAATCCGCGAGTGGCAGTAGCTAAAAAAAATTTCCGACGATTTGCAAGAAAATTTTTTAGTTGACAAACGTTCCTAACTTAAGTTCGTAAGCTAAGCTTTAGCTTCGAAACTCAATCCCCAGCAACGGCTCCAATTGATTAGAGTAGTTTTCGACATCGTGAAACACATCCAACCACCATCACAATATAGTTTTATGAAGTAGGGTTGTCGATCCTACGAGGATTAAGCAAACGCCTTACTCGGCTTACTAGCTATGAATTAGGAACTTGGTTTGGATTGAATGGTTTGGTTTTGGTAACTAACACACTAACAAGCACAAAGTAATCACAAGAACAATAACAACACAAATATAAAGACAAGCAAATATAGCAAAAATGATATGATACCTAAGATCACTTAAACAAACAAAATGGTTAGATGAGTTTATTATGTGCGTGTCATGATCCGGGTGTTTCAAGACAACTAATCTACACTTTTGCGCTAGATTAGTCTAAATTGATCTTTAGCTAGACTTATGTGAACTCGATGTGCTTTTGCCTCCACGAGTCACATAAATCTAACTAAACACCAACTATATTTATCACCCTATGGATAATAAATCACCAAGGAGGAGTCCACATCTCACAAGGTAACTAATCAACGAGTTAAATGTTCGATCAAGTCTATCTCCTTTCGGTCTCAAAACTTGATTGTAAACATAGTTCTAGGTGGCCAATCTAGTCTAAGCATTAAGTTTTTAACAAGTTCATGGTCCTTATCATTTTTACTAATCAAAACCATTAGCATGCTATAAGCTTTCAAGGCATCATATCACAACAAACTACTCACACATATTTATAACAAACATATACAACAACATATATATTACATGAACAAAAGCAAGAGAAAAGTAAAGAGTTTAAGAGAAAGAAAGTGTTACAAATCCAAGCCTAAGCTTGGTTTTCGCCTTAGCTTTTCTCCTCCTTTCTTCTCCTTCTTTTTCTTCTTTCTTCTCTTCATTTGCTCTCTCCCTCTCTTCCTCTCACTCACGTTTTTTTTCTCCTCTAAGTCATGGAATGACTTCCTCTCTTCCTAATACTTAACTTAATACACACTTTTAGTAAAGGAAATATAATACTCAAGTAAAATAAAAATCCTAACAACTAACTTAACCTTGTCTCCAACTTTCCTCATTTTCCACACAAGAGTTAAGTTAGTTGTTGGCCAAAATATCAAGATGTTTGCCATTAAGTTTGGATGGATGCCATGGCCTAATTATGTCATCTTTCTCCTCTTAAATGGTGGCAGCCACTGATTTGGGCCAAGAAGCCCAAACTAGGCCCATAATAACTCTTCAAATTTGGCCCACTTTGACAGAATTGGCCCATACCATTTGATCAAGCGTTTGCCCCACATAGACGACGAATTAGAAGACGACCTTTTGACTCCATTTAGCTACGGATGTCTTCTTTCCAACGCTGCTGACCACGTCTCAATTGGACTTTGTATGAGGAAGTTATGATTTTTTAAGTCGAAAGAGGTCAGGTCTG
The DNA here is from genome assembly GCA_012979155.1 of Hypericum perforatum. NCBI lineage: Eukaryota > Viridiplantae > Streptophyta > Magnoliopsida > Malpighiales > Hypericaceae > Hypericum > Hypericum perforatum. The sequence continues at coordinate 333,174 of SOPF01027679.1, read as the reverse complement.
GCGCCCTCCACGGGTAGCTACTGTTTCAACCTTTCTTTTTACCATTTTGCCTTGTCGAGTCCGTTTTGCTTGCATCCTCGAGGTCTTGGTCGTGCCTCCTTAGATTATTGTCCGTAAAGCTCCTAAAAAACAAGAAAACATAAGAAAAATGAACAAACATGACAAAAGAACAAAATGCACAAATACAAGACATAGACAAAGAAAACACACTAAAACAATTAATTGCAACACTAAACATATACTAAAATATACACGAATAATGAGTGTTTTTAACACTCATTAGTAAGCTACTATGTACATCCTTGCCTACCTATCTTCCCACCTTTGACTATCCGTCCGAGGAAGTATTAGGACCACATCTTTTGGGAAAATCATGTAAGGGTTTATATAGTAGAATAGCTGGGGCGGGATGAACAATTGGGGTTTAAGGGTAGTTAAAGGCCAAACAAAGAACTAACTTGCAAAGCTCATCAACAGAAAAGAAACCTTTGTGCCAAAAGGAAATGAAAGAAAAGTGAAAGTGAAAAAAAAAGAAAAAAGAAAAAAGAAAAAAGAAAAAAGAAAAAAAGAAGAAAAGAAAAAAAAATCAAAAGGAAAAGAAACGGAAAGTGAGAAAAAGAATGAAGCAAGTAAGTCAAGAAAAATTGGTCTCTAGGATTGGGAACGACAGGTTGAGTGATTAGTTATAGGGTGAGAAGTTTAGACTAGATGAGAGTTAGTACATTTTTGTATAGCTCCTCAGATTGGGTGGTTTAGCCACTACCCATATATATATATATACTCACCTTTACCAGTAGCCCCGTTACAACCCGATCAAAGTCCCTCTAGTGGCATACTCTATCTTGTTTTGAGCTTGTTTAAAAATGAACTCTAGCATTTTTAGACCATTGACATGTATGCGAGAGATAGGTAGTTGACTACTTTATACATGTGAGCTTCAATAAATCCTACCCTCTGAGTGGTCGACTCTCTTATATGGTATGCATAGTGCAAAAATCGGGTTAAACAGCTAAGGGTGTTGAATCTACATGATCTTTGTTCTTGGTATTTTGGATGAGATAAATGTCTATATGATAGAATGAAGCATGATGTTAAGAGTTTGCAGTTTAAAGGCACTGCATTTGTGGTATTTCTGATGCCCTTTACTTAGGGTTAAGTAAAGGAGTAAGTGTAGGGGTGTGATGTGCGTGAAAACATACACACATTTGCCTTTGTTTTATAAGTCATTCGCATATAATTTGAGTTAGTTATGTTGTGTTTTGTTATGAATTGAATGACTTTTTGGTGTTGTATCAAGATGAGAGTGCTTATTGGATTTCATATGTTTTAATGCAGGTAATCACTCGTTGACACAAATTAACGAGTTGGGTGGCAAAAGCACCATCAAGAGGAGGAGTCTACAGAGGAGCAGCGACCACTACATTTGTAGTGGTTGCTAGAGCAAGGAAGCAGAAAATAGAGAAGCCTCGACTCTCCCGAGCACCACATTTGTAGCGGGCACTGCAAGATGTATAGCGACCACTACATTTGTAGCGGTCGCTACACTAGCCGAAAATGCAAACTTTTCCACCAAAATTTGCAGCCTTCATCACCTTATCTTAAAGACTTTAGCCACCTCTTTACACCACTTTTCCAGCTGTTCTTGGAGTTTTCTAGCCACCATTGTTGAAGAAGGGAGGAAGATTTGGTAGGATTAGGTGGTGAAGATAAAAAGAGGAACTAGAATATGGTTATAAAAGGAGGCTAAAGACTTGATATTATGCATGCTTAGTTTGTTAGCTACTTTGTGAGTGTGTAAAGTACTTGGCTTTGGAAGTACTTTTGGAGGAGGAAGAAGGCATCATCGTTGAGACTAAGCCTTCTTCTCTATCTATCCTATTAATAATATGTTTTCATTATTCATTGTCTTGTGTTATATAATTATGTCTAGTGAGTAATCTCCCTTTGAGTATGATGCCTTAAGTATGTGATTGATCATATGTATTGAGTTATGGTTGACTATCATATGAAATAGTTGTTGATCGATAAGCGTAATGCATAGACTAGCTTAATCACCTAAGCTATGATCCAAACTAATGAGAGTGGATCGAAAGGCATTCGAATTAGTGGAAGAGTTGATTGACATATTCTTTGGGATTAATGAGCGAAAGCGTTAATCACAAGAATAACCCCATGAGCACCTAAATTGGTGGGTAACACATTCTTGGGTATTAAAGAGGCGTCTAATATCAGAAGGATACCCGTAGGAGGAATCGTCACAATCAAGGATGATCAAAGTTTAGGTCCGGATAATGAGCGAAAGCGTTGGTTGGTAACTTAGACCTTTGTTAATCTTGGTTTTGTTAACCTAATGAGTGAAAGCATTAGGTAAATGCATAAGGAAACTCTGGTACTAGTTGGATCTTTATAAAATCATAACTTTGATATTAACGGTCAATTCATTAAGGTATCATACTCAGTTTTTCCTATCGTTGCAACTTATCTTTTATATTCTTGTTTGGATTATATTTAGCTTATTTATTTGTATTTTTGTTACTTACAATATCATCTGAAACTCCCACCTAAAATAATTGTTGCTCTAGTTACACATCGATAATAGTTTAGATTTTGTACTCAATCCTCAGTTCAGAACCTTACTAATACACTATACTATTTGCATGCGCATAGAATTCTTTAGCAATTTTGCGTACGTCAAGTATTTCTCAGTTCAATGACATAGACATCGCCAACTTCCAAATGATAGCCTTCTGCAAATTCATGCCAACCGTGCAGAGCCTAGCATAAAATTGTCGACCATTTTTACCATGTTCTTCCACTATTTGCAATATGGGTGACATCGGAACATTGGGGTGGGATATGCACTTTGCAAAACCAATATGGTAGGGGCTGCATTGGAATTGACCATGTTTCCACAAAAGAAGTCAACAACATATCCAATGTGATATCATCAGCAAGTATACAACCCACTGAGACTTTACCTAGCCGCTTTTACGAAGATATGAAGCCTGCATATCGACCATGAAGAATGGATTTTCTAATTTAAAAGTAGTACGAGCTCTTCGTAACGCATCCTCCCTCTCTTCAACTGTCAATGGTTGCTTTCTTCTTTTCAGTCTAACCATTTCTTCACTCTTCAATTCCTCGTAAGTCGAGTGTGCTTCACATTCTTGACCTGTAAAATTTAGAAAACCAACATTCACTATCAAATTTTGTAGAGCCTCAATTCTATAAATAGATCACTCAACTTTGCTCTCCTAAGCCTATCATTCTTTTAATTTCTTACAATCTTCAGAGCTCAAGACATTCTGGTGGTATTCTCAACTTCCTTTTTTGACTTTGACATGACTCACTAAGTATCTCCTTGGTTGTGTCTTCTTTTACTTTGGTCTTGTCCATCTTTGATTCACTAACATTCTCTCTGATCCCTGTTGGAGAAATCAACACTCTTCAGTTTTTCTGCTACGAGCGTGTACTCATGAGCAGACTTAAACAACACAACATCCACAACTCTGGAAGAGCAAATACACACACCAAGTTCGAAACAACAATAAAAAGTAAGAGATATACAAGTATTGTTGACTCGGTTCAATTGTCACTGATCTATGTCGAGGGTTCTCAAACCAAGAGAGATTCACTATATCCACGAGTTACAACTAATCATTATAATGAATACCTTACACAAGGCTCCCTTAGTCACTAGAGGAGTTCCCCCACTCTAGTCACTCACTCTTGTCATTGCACTCTTCGCTCAAGAAAAGAACAATCTCTTTGGAGGTTCACTCACTCCTCTCTGTTTAAGGGAAAAATCTAACCTTTTGAAATTTGATTTGCTTCTCTCAATGTCTAAGGGAAAAAAGTAGTACCCTTAGAGCTTTACTTACTCTTTCTTAGTTTAAGGACCAAAGACACTCTCTTAAGAGCTTCACTTCCTCCTTCTTGGTCTAAGGAGAAAAAGATATCTCCAATAAGACTTACATGGGTATCTACAGAGGCATAATCAAAACTAGGATTATTAGATAACCTCAGACATTCTTGTCCATAAAAATGTTCTATCCCGTGTACTCCAACGAGCACTGAGCACCTAGCAGTCGCTTGTGCTAAATCCTTATTTTTCCCCAACGATTGCTAGGAGCTAGCGACTGCTAGCCTCTCAACTCAATTTTTCTTTATTCATATATGCTTTGTATTATCTTCACTCAACTCCATTTACTCAAAATCCAATACATCTTAGATTCCATACCCCAATAATCTCCCACCTAGAGAATGACCTCAAATTCGATCATCTCTCACAAGATGACCTCATCACATATCACCCATCACTAGGCGATTGTCTTCACGTTTTTACAATCTGTAATTCGGTTACTCACTATCACGACCCAAGCATATAGATATAACATCTAGAAATTTAGTATATCGGGATGACACAAAAGAGTGTGTAAAATCCAAATTGAATAAAATGTGTGCATTAGATAATCCAATAAGAAGGGTACCCACTACAACTGTGTTGCTAGCATCCGCATCTCTCCTTGTCAGAGCATACATTTGAGCTTATGTTATGCTTCCTCTACCATCTGACTTAGGTCCTTCAACTCTTTGATCTTGTGGCTGAGGATACTCTTGTGTATATAGTGTAGCTATCAGACTTGCCACTTGCTATGCTAACCAAGCATAGGACAATCTTTTACTGGGTAACCTACTTTACTAAAACAAAAACAAGCTCCTGTCCTCTTATAACAAACATCTCTAAGATGGTGAATACTACAACTCAGACATCTTCTCAAATTGTTGGATTGATTCAGATTGAATCCTCCACTCCTCGATAACATTGACTGATCATTTGTCCCCCTTTCTTGTTGCCTAAAACCTTGGTTCACACTCCTTTGTGGTTACTTATCAAACTTCTAAAATTTTGGTTGGCTTGGAACCATTTGATGTTCATCATCTCACATCCCCATTATTCGAGCACAGTTAACTATAGCAGCATATATCTCGAAATCATGAGGTATCATAACCTTAAACATAGATTCATCAAGTCCATGAACAAACCTCTTCACTTTTATTACCTCATCGAGAACTAAGTGCTTAGCATACCGTGATAGATGATTGAACCTCTCATCATATTAAGATATCGTCATCTCTAGAGTCTTTACCAACTAATCAAACTCAAAAGGCCGAGCATCTTTCTCTGTGGCAAAAATCGATCCAGCATAGCTTTACAAAAGATTTCCCATGTCCAAGCATACAAGCCTTCATTTTGGAATCAAATTCCGGCCTCACCTACTAACTGGAACAAAGCTAGCTCCACTATTTGCTCCTTCTCTCACCTTATAATCCTTCTCCTCTTCTCTATTTCATCAATAAATACTTGGGGATCACCACTCATGGTAGAGAATGTTGGCACACCTAAAGAGTCATCCTTGGCAGCTGGCGTAATATTCTACTCTATCTATATTTTTTGAGTAGCGATGAATTTCTCCATTATTCTCATGACTCTATCCATACTATCACCACCTTCCCTCTCCATCTTAGAGGTAAGAGCATTTGCAATAGGCAGTGGAATCTCATCTCTAGTAGCCCTAACTAATGGTAACATCTTAGATACTACTTCCTCCTTTTGTCCTTGGGAGCTTTCACCATTTTCCCGAGCCATCTCAGAATCACTAGGCGTATCTGTCATATCTTCCTATACCTACGAGTCCGAATTAGACATACTAAGGGTTGACAAACAAAACATGATGAGAACATGATAATTCCTATGATCCATTATACATAACACATAATTTAAACCTATAACCTAAGGCTCTGAGGATCGCTGACCGATACTAGAATATGCTTACATACCTCTGATTATCGTAACCTAGCAAGCCTCGAACCTATCGCATAATTAATATCATATCTAAGCTCTACATAATATATACAATCATAATACAAATATGCATAATTCTAAAGTCGTATATTCAATTCCACAATATGTACAATGGAGCGATCTAGATAACAAAGAAAAGTACCATCACGAGAACTTCAAAAGTAACCTAGAAGAAGACAACGGGATAAACTCGGATGGACAAACAAAAGACACTTCTCCAGACATCAACCGATCCCTAAACTTCTTCACCTATGGAAGGAAGGGGTAAGTATTTTGGAATACTTAGTAGGTAGATATTAAAAGTACCATATAATTAACAAACCAATCAATCAATCACAACATACACAAGCATTGACAATATGAAGATGAAATAACAACATATCACATCACAAGTAAGATCATCAAAGTATCATATAATCGAATTTAAGACAAAAGTAGACATACATGTCACATAACTCAGATGAGATTCAGATACCAGATATACACTAACAGATATGTCATATTAACAGATGAGCTTCAAATAGGTCTAAACTTTGTCACTCCCAAACTAACACGAGGATACCAAATCTTAAAGGTACCATCAAAACAACCCTGCTGGCCAAACAAATCATATCAAATCCAACATATCCTCAGTATATGTGCACATATGCCAACATCTTTGGTTGGTCATGGGTAGACCTTATCATCCGCCATCTTATAAATGACTCACAAACATACATATTGACCAAGACTAATTGGCCATATATGTAAACTTATATCAAACGTCTCATATCACAATTGGACAAATAAGCTCAAATTCGACAATTACACCAAAGAATATCAAAGACAATTAGACAAAGATCCAAACATAAGCACACATCAAACCATTATAAATATATCAAATCAAGCACATAATCACATATGGTTAGCTAAAACACATCTTACGTATAATATCCCCCTACCTAGACACAAGTCGCTTAAATCACACAAATAGAAGCTCTATGCTTTGCTTTACATCACTCGGTGCATAGATTCAATTGTTCGTTAGCTAGCCAAAAGAGCAAAATCCACTATCATTGCCAACCTCCCTAGCATATAGGAAATATGAAAACTCATCTTAAAATCCCTAAATTTGGATTCTTATAACACAATCTCCGAACCATGCGAGGATCTACAAAACTCACCCTCAAAGCTTAGATCCTCATCTATCCTTCACATACCATCAAATCCTACCTTTAAAATCTCCTAACCTCCTTACTGACATTTTTTTAAAAATTGATGAACAATTTAACGCATAATCAAATAGTATAGTGGGTGAGTAAGGTTCGAACTGAGGGTTGGACAAAAGCTAAATAGTCATAGAAGTGTAACTTGAGTAACAATTATTTTGAGTGAAAAGAGTTTGTTTATGACAAAAGTAAATAATGCTAAAAATGTAAAAACATAAATGACAGAGTTTTAACAATAAAGACAAACTGAGCACGATACCTTCATGAATCGACTGCCTATACCAAGGTTATGATTCTTATGAAGTCCTAACTAGTACCCGGAGTTGCTAATGCATTTACTTAATGCTTTCACTCATTAAGTTGACAAAACCAAGATCGTAAAAACCTAAGTTACTAATTAATACTTTCGCTCATTAACCAGGCTTAAAGCTAAACTAATATCAATTATGATAATTCCTCCTAATGAGTATTCCTGCAATATCAAGATGTCTCATTAATACCTAAGAATATGCCAATTGATTCTTCCACTAACTTGAGTGCATGTCGATCCACTCTCATTAATTCGGATAGTAACTTAGGTGATCAAGCTAAGTTAAGCATTAAGTCTACCAACTAGTAACTACTTTGCATAATATTCAAACTATAACCCAATAAGACAATCAATCACATGATCAGGGCATCGCGCTCAAAAGAAGACTACTTACTATGCATGCCAATAATAGCCAAAATAACAAATAGTGAATTCATATTAATAAGACCGAGTAAAAAAAGTTTGGTTTGAATGATTCTGCCTTCTACCTAAAATGAACTAAACAAATCTAACCGAGAGCCTCCAAATGTTGTTCAAATAATTGTTGAACTAAAAGTCACTTCTAAAGTAGGGCTAGAGGCATATTTATACCCTAGCCGCTAAAAGACCTAGAAAAATCCATAGTTCTTCCTAACTAGCAGGTCAAAATTGCCTAATTAGATGGGCCAGCGACTACTAGACTTGTAGCAATCGCTGCTCTTAAGATTGCCACTCCCTGCCTAGTGCCTACTGATTTCATAGTGACCACTGGCTTGCCTTTGCAACCTCTGTCTTGATTTGCTTTCTTGCCTTGCTCCATGCTGCACTGCTTGTACCTGCGAAGACTCTGTAAACATCCAATAAGCAATCATTTGGAGTTCAACCACAATAGCGAACTAAAACACCGAACAAGTGCCACAATCTTTGCAATAACAATGCATATTTCATCACCTAGATGCACAATCACAAGGCTAAACTAGCGTGCATCACACCCCACACTTGTTCCTTTGCTTGTCCACAAGGAAAGTACATTAGAACTATCGAGTTAATGGTCCTTTTCGAACATTGATCAATCCACCCCAAGCTGTACCCCTTCACCACACATTCACCTTATCAAAGTGCTTGGAATAACAATAGTATAGACATGATACCCTTGACTGTTTAACCTACTTTTTGCACTCAATGGACTATACTAGAGAATTGGCCACTCTAAGGTTCAAATTTCTTTACACTGACATATATATTTGGTGGTTAACTTCCTATCACTGATGTGCATGTTTGGGATCTCAAAATGGTACATGTCACACTCAATAATACCTTAACTAGTACAAGACTCGTAATTAAGAGGGACTTTCAATTAGGTTGTAACAGAATTAAGGTCAGGGTGAGGATATAAACATATAAGAGGTAGATAAACTGCCCAATCCGAGGAGCTATACACAAATATTCTAACTCTTGTCTATTCTAAATATCTCACCCTACATCTACTAATCGCTCATCCCAGTGTGCCCAATCCTTACTCGAGACTCGCCACCTTTTCATTGTGCTTTCTTTTCATATACACTTTCTAACTTTCCACTTTCCCATCGTTTTTCACTTATTCCTTGCCAACTTTTTCCACATTCTCCTCTTTTTCTTTGTTTTTTTTCAACATTTTCATTTTTCTTTCCTTTGCTTTGCACAATTTCAAGGTGGCTGGCCTCGATTTTTTTGTTAGCCTTAGTTCTACCCTTTTCTCCCATTGTTCAATTGTCCCCCTGGCTATTCTACCTAGAGGTGAGCAAAAAACTGCACATACCGCATACCGCACCGTACCGTATCGCACTGTACTGCAAATTTAACAAACCGCGCGGTATTGGTATGAAAAATTACCATACTGTACTGCACCACGATAACATGGTGCGGTTGCGGTTTTTAGCACCACACTGCATGCATGCTGAATACCACAATATACTGCACCGCACCGCGGTATACCGCAATACCGCACCACCCTGACACCGCACAATACCGTTGTTCCTTGTCCTCTCGGGCGAGAGGGTCTACTTTTTTTCTTAAGTTTTCTGCTGCTTTTCTAAATGACAGGTCGTCTGTCTAGACGACCTAGCGTACGCCAAAAGTTCCTGGCGTGCGCCAGGTTTTATGTTTTTGAAGAGTTGGAGTACGCCAACTGTTCTGGCGTGAGAGTTTTTGCCTCGGATGGCCCAAGTTGGCATACGCCACCTATTTCTGGCATACGCCAACATAGCAGTTTTTCTAGCAGAGTTGCACAAATGAGTAAGTAAGAGAAAATTGTCCCACAAGGACCGAGTTTAAAGCTTTAACTTGGTTTAGTAACTTGTCTAAGATCAATTTATGAAGTAGTTTGATGGAAACTCTCGTTCTAAGTTGGTTTACTAATCTAACAAGTTATGAATTTAGTTACTTGAAGGTTTGGTTTTCAAAACAGATTCTTAACAACTTATATTGCACAAGTGAGCAAAGTGAACTTAAAACCACAATAATCATCAAATTCAGAAGGTTTACTAAGTACATAACATGGTCCTAGTGTTTCAAAATCAACCAAACTACACTCTCGTGCTAGAAAGGCCTAAATTGCTTTTTTACCATGCTTAGAATGATAAGATGTTCTCTCAACCCCAAAAACCAACTAAGCACAGCAAAGAACCAACTATATGCATCACTTTAAGGACAATAAATCACTGAGTAAGAGTATTAGCAACTCGAACCAGCAACTTATCTAACTAACCTTTCCATTTAAACTATCTCCTCTCGGTTTCAAGTTTAAACTAACTTCTAACCTTGGTGATCAAACAAGTTTAGCATGGCATTAAGTTCGTTAGTTTGACATGTTCATCATGTTTTTAACCCTCTAAACTGTGACTAAGTAGTGGCTTTAAGCCACTAAACTCAAAGATCAACTACTCACACATGCTTGTAAAGAACAATATACACATAAACATCAACATACTTAGCATTAAATTAAGAAAACGAAGAATACAAGAGAAGAAAGCATTACAAGGTGATCCTCAGCTTTTCCTCAAGTTCTTCACAGAAAAGATGGCCCAAGTTCGTGCTGCCTCCTCTCTCTCTCACACACTTGTCTATTCTACACTAATGTTCATTATTAGCATAAGACAAAAGTCAAAAGTCAAAACAAATATAAACTAACTTAATATCCTAACAACTATCCACCTCTCCACCATAATGGTCTGCCAAGGTCACAAGAAGGCCAAAAATCCCGAGTGCATGGCTCCTTCCACTTTTTTCCACTCAAAGAGTCAAGTGGCTGGCTGTATCACTGTCTGGTCTCGCATGCGCCAACTCTTCCTGGTGTGCGCCAGATCTTCAGGTGCTCGGTCATTCGCGTCTGGTCGTTCTTGCTTGTAGTCGTTTGCTCCTGGTGCATCATTGGCATACGCCATCTATCTCTGGCGTGCGCCAGGTCCTCAGCTTTGCTCTTCTCACCTTCGCATCTCTCCTCTCGTCCATGCATCTGCTCGTCTAGCTCGGTCATTATCCATTTCCTCGAATTAGCTCCTAAAACCATAAAACATAATGAGAAACAAAATACACGACTAAAAACATGAAATAAACAAAACTATGCCAAAGATAACTAAAACTCAGATAAAACAACCTAAAATACTAAGAACAAACTATAAAATAGACATAAGTAATGAGTGTTTTAAGCACTCATCAACCGTACCATGCAGTTTTTCACTATATTGCATATCGCACGGTTTGATTTTTCTTAAGAAAAAAAATGCGGTATGGTATGAAATTTCATATCGATACCGTAATACCTCACCGAACTCACCCCTAATTCTACCAAATGAACCCTTACACAATCCCCCAAAAGATGAGTTCTTAATTAGCATAGGCAACAAAAGCGTGCTTGATTAATTCAATTTGGTTCCAATTGGAATGATTGGAAAATGGATGAACGAAACTAATGTGGTAACTAAAACCTCTAATCTGCTCCTTTCGAAGCACAACAAGAGGGTTGCTTGAGTCTACAAGCGGCCAACTAGGGCAATTCACTTAGATCATGTGCAAATCTATGCACACATCATGCAAGTCCATGCACAAATTTGGTCAGCTCACTTACACTCTCTGGTTGGTTCAAAATTCGATGTCTTTATTCAATTCAATTCGAAGACATATATGGGCGTGATTTCAGGCTAGATTGAAGGCGGTCTTAATGACATGCACCCCTTACATTCGGCCAGCCTCTCTGTCAACTTTAACCGCCTATTGATGGCATTTACTCATGGCCTTATTACATTCAGAATTCGAAAAGAAAGCAAATCAATGTTTGGAATTTAATACAACTCAGATAACAATAATGAGCTGGCTGGCCATGCACACGTAAGGCTTGCCATGTATATGTTTACTTTAGGTTGCACTCGTACATGTCTTCATCTTATCAAGGCATCCTATGCCACTAATGTATCCTCGGACTTGGTTGTCAGAGGTGGGGTAAGTTATAAATATGGGTTCACACATTGGCTTAAATCATTTCAATAAATAGGCTTAAGCTCAACGGGGCTAAATAGTAGATAATGAAGGGATTTTGGCTCTAAGGCTCTAGGCTTAATCATCAAAACAGCCCCTGATATGTAATTAATCCTACGCTAGGAAGTTATACTGAGTATTGGCATACCACTCTCATCACCCAGATTATGTACAAATCTTATGAATGACTAGAGACGGTTGTCTCGTCCTTTGGCTCAAATATTCTCACCAAGTCACTCATCAATTCTCAAGTCTAATTCACTTAGTACGAATAATAACCTAAACAGCCAAAGTTACTGTCCCTATACAGTACTACACGTCGCTCTCAGACTTGATTCCTAATCGATGTGGAGTTTGGGCTTGTGGCAAAAATTCAACGATTCCAAAGGGGGTTAATTATTTATAGAGGACAAGAGCACTTGAATCAAAGGCACAAGACACACACAATCCAAGAGATCCATATCCATCAAACCAAATGAAGGAACAAAAACAACAAAGAAAAATAAAACTGATGAACATGACGAACACATGGAACACGAATACACAGATTTATGAAAATAGCCACACAAAGGTCGAAAGCATGCAAAACACACAAGGGCATAGGCTTATGCAAACACCTCTACATTTGTTGAAAACATTGTCTTTAATATGAGACAGACGCAACATATCATCCAATGCACAAAATAGAAAAGAAACATATGCAGACAAAAATAATAAGGAAAAGTGAAAGGAAATGGAAGTAGGTCTCCCTGGTCAATTGAAGTGAGGCAGTGGGGGCTGTACAACAGAGAGGTGAGCTTGTAGCCAGTCATATCGAGCTTGGTCAGTAGTATCATGGCAAGCATTTTCCTTATAGAGGCATTCCCAGTTGTGGGTCATTAATGCATTATGATCGTGTTGCAAGGTGGTCAGCTCATCAACCGAAATCTCAAGCTCTGCAAGTCGGTCGACCAATTTGTTGAGCTCTGCTTGGTGCTCTGGGGCTAGGATGCTACTTTCTATATGTAGATGGTCTTTGACCAACTTGTAAGTGGTGCCTCAGGAGTTGTTGATCATTGAGAGAAGTCCATAATCAGCTAAGCAGGCAACCATGATCTCCCTACATGGTTGACTCGCCTTTGCTACAAACTTATCTGAAAAAAATGCTTTGCAAGGATGGTGACGATATGGCCAAGTGGCAAGTAGATAGGGTGTATGGTACAAAAGAAATGAAAGAATACATCATAGATTAGAGCAAATATGCAATATGGCTTCTTCTGTCGTAGACAATATAAAGCATAGAGTTGGGACTTAGTGACCTGGTTGTCCTCATACTGGCCACTAAAGACCAGACACATAAACCTATAGAGGATACTAATGTAGAGCTCTTTAAGAAGTAAGGTGGGGGATTGCGACTTAAAGCATAAAAATTTAGTAAGGGTTTGCCATTCTACGTGACTATATTTTGTTGTACTAAAGTCGACCAGGCCACCCCCACTCTTGATCCAGATCAACTCCATTAGCAATTGCTTGTGGATTGTGATTAGTTCATCAAAGAGGCGGGCCTTGAAACAAGACTTGTTATCCAATATACGCTTAGTGTAGAAAAATTCTAGACAGACATCATCGCATATGGGGACTGCATTGTCTGTGAATAATTTCCACCCTAACACCTCTAACGCACTAGATAGCTGACTAGTAATACCTAATGTCTCTATGTCATCCCAATTAATTAAAGAGTGCTGAAGGTAAGTAAGGGAAGAGATTTGTTCATACCTTCGGCCCTCTTATTCCTCATAGATGGTAAAGGGAGCTTTATAACTAGTATAGATGTCAACTAATGGTAGCAATGGTAGAGGTTGGTTCCTCAGGTGCTTGGATATTCTGTAAGAGGAAGTGCCAAGTTTAGAGGCATAAACCTTGGCCGATGGTCACTTGGGCAACATGGTGATCATTAGTGGTGGCTGATTTGGGTGAGGTTGTCAGACCGATATGGGGGGGGGGGGAAGTGGCAGTGGTTGATTTGGGGGGATTAGGGTTTTGTGAAGGGCAACGATGGAGGAGGGGGTTTATATAACACCAACTTGCCCAGTGACTGCTATATGAGCAACGATTGCTAGGCTAGAGAGGAGGTCTCTTGCGAGGTCGAATGCCTAGTGATAGCTAGCTACGCAGCAGTTGCTGGGTCCAAAGGGAATGTTGTTCTGGGGTTGATCCCCAGCAACTGCTATAAATGTAGCGATCGCTAGACCTGAGGGGTATTTAGACCTATGAAGATCAAAAGAAAATACATAAGTGACAAGAAAGGACATGAGTAACACGAAAATAAAAATAAAATAAAAACAAAGACATGCTATGTTAGAGTCATTAGCTTGACTTTTACTCCTTGTGAATCAAGGGGAAGGTGGCAAAAGTAATGTTTTCACTTCTTGAACATGGTGGACGTCATTTCCAAGGTAGATTTTGCAACGCTGGCCATTGGCTTTGAATGTATGCCTTTTCAAGTCTCAAAGTTTGATGGCACCATGTAGGGCGATGCCTACAACTTCAAATGGACCACTCCAACTAGATTTCAACTTTCCGGGGAACAACTTTAGACAAGGATTGTAGAGGAGGACTTATTGCCTAACATGGAATTCTTTGTTAATGATGTAGGCATCGTGTTACTTTTTTGTGGTCTCCTTATAGATTCGTGCACTTTTAAAGGCGCTAGAGCAAAGTTCCTCTAGTTCCAATAGATGAAGAACCCGATGCTCACTCACGAGCTTGTAGCCATAGTTTAACGCTTTACTCGCCTAGAATGCTCGATGTTCTAGTTAAATTGGTAAATGGCAAGTCTTCCCATACACCAAACAATATGGAGTTGTTCTGATAGACATTTTGAAGGTGGTGCGATATGCCCAGAAAGCATCGTCAAGCTTGAGTGACCAATCCTTGCAAGCACAGGTAATTGTCTTCTCTAGGATTCTCTTCAATTCCCTATTAGAGAGCTCCACTTGGCCTCTAGTCTGAAGGTGATATGGAGTGGCAACCTTGTGAGTGACACCATAGCACTTGAGGAGTATGGCAAATGGTTGGTTACAAAAATGGGAGCTGCCATCACTTATGATAGCGCAAGGGATACCAAAACTGGCAAAAAGCTATTTCAGGAAACAAAATACAACCTTTGCATCATTGGTGGTGGTCGCCCATGCTTTCACCCACTTAGGCACATAATCTAGTCTGACTATAATATACTTGCTGCCCTTGGATGGTGGAAAAAGGCCCATGAATTCTTTTCCCTAGATGTCAAATAGTTTGACTTCTAAGATGCTAGACTAATGGAGTTCGTCCTGGTAAGAGATATTACCAGCTCTTTGACAGCGATCACAATGGGCTGCAAAATCCTGAGCGCATCTTTGAATATTGTAAGCCAATAAAAATTGTACTCCAGCATCTCTAGCAGCTTTCCAAGAGGCACCAAAATGTCTAGCATAAAGGGATCTATGACACTTGTGAAGCACGACCAAAATTTTGTTATTAGGGATGCATCGCTATAGAATGACATTAGTACATCGACGGAAGAGGAATGGTTCATCCCATATGTAGAATCAAATATTACTGAGGAACTTCTTCTGTTGTACATAGGTTAAGTCCTCGGGAATCTCTTGCTCACCAAGTAATTAGCTAGGTCTGCATACCAAGAGGTTAGGTAGCTTGTAGGTAAAAGAGAGCTTCATCTGGGAAGTGCTTGAGGATTTGGCCTTCCGTGTCAATACTAGCACTATCTTCCAGATGGGATAAGTGATTAACAACAACATTCTCCATGCCCTTTTTATCCTTGATTTCTAGGTCGAATTCCTGTAAGAGCAAAATCCATTGAATTAGTCTAGGTTTGGCATCTTATTTTGCGAATAGGTACTGGAGTGTAGCATGATCCATATAGATGATGACTTTGGAGCTGAGGAGGTACAGTCGAAACATGTCACAAGCATAAGCCACAGTGAGAAGTTCTTTTTCATTGGGGGTATAGTTGAGTTGTGCACCGACCAAGACTCTACTTGCATAGTAAATGATATGGAGTTGACCTTCCTTTCTTTGACCTAAAACACATCCTAAGGCATCGTTGTTGGCATCACACATTAGTTCAAATATTAGGCCCCATGTCGATGAAGTGATGATAGGGGCCATGACTAACGCTTGCTAAAGCATCCAAAAAGTCTGTAGACACGAATCATCAAAAAGGCAAGGGACATCTTTGTTAAAGAGGTTAGTTAATTGTTTAGCTATAGAAGAAAAGTCCTTAATGAAATGATGGTAAAACCTGGCATGTCCAAGGAATGCATGGATTCCTTTGACTGTAGTTGGTAGGAGCATATTTTTAATGGCTTTAGTCTTAACGAGATCAACTTTGAAGCCAATCTTCAAAATTTTTTAACCCAACACGATACCTTCCTCGACCATGAAGTGACACTTCTCCTAATTCAGTACTAAGTGTTTCTCTTCACATCCAAATTATAAAGGCAATGATCGAAGGAGTCACCAAAGATAGAAAAGTCATCCATGAATACTTCCATGATTTTCTCATTCATTCCTAACAAAATGGCCATCTTCCATGTTTTCCTTGTTATTCCCCAGAAAATGGCTATCATGCATCGTTGGAAAGTGGCTGGGGCATTGCACAGACCAAATGGTATTCTCCTGTAAGCAAAGGTACCTAACAGACAAGTGAAGGTAGTCTTATCTTGATCACCAAGATAGATGAGTACCTGGTTATAAGTGGAGTATTCATCAAGAAAACTGTAATAAGCATGCCCACCGATACGCTCCAATATCTGGTCGATAAAAGGGAGAGGGAAGTGGTCCTTTCATATTGTAGTGTTGAGTTTTTGGTAGTCAATGCATATATGCCATCCAGTGACTGTCCATGTTGATATTAATTCTCCATCTTTATTGGTGTGGACTGTCATGCCACCCTTCTTAGGGATGCATTGCATAGAAATAACCCACTTACTATCTGAAATAGGATATATAATGCCAGTGTCAAGAATTTGAGTACCTCTTTTTTCATGACTTCTTGCATGTTCGAGTTTAGTCATCGTTGGTAATCTGCCTTGGGTTATGCTCCTTCCTCCATATTGATGCGGTGTATCACAATGTCTACACTTATTCTTTGGATGTCAGAAATCTGCCACCCTATAGCGTTGACTCGCTTGTTAACTATGGCTAAGACTTGTTCTTCCTGTGCAAGAGTGAGTTTGTTAGAAATGATAATGAGAAGTTTACCTCCTTCTCGCAGGAATGCGTATTGCAGGTTAGGTGGTAGCTCCTTTAGCTCCAATGTGGGTGGCCGTATGGTAGAAGGCAGTGCAGGTGCCTCGCAGTAGAGCTCTAGTTCTAATCCAGCCTCTTTAGTGGCATCTTTCTCAACCATTTTAATGTTGTTCATATGGTGAGCTTGGGTGAGGTTGATGTCCTCATTGAGCACTGTAGAGGTCTAATGTTTGTACTCATCCATGCTTAAGATTTCATTCATCCCAGAATCAATGTGCATACAACATTCATCATCTTAATGGTGTAACGTCTTGGTCATGTAGTACTCCACCTTTTTGTTAACAACATGGAGGATCAGTTTTCCACCGTTAACATCGATTAGGGCTCGAATAGTATTGAGGAAGGGTCTTCCTAGCAAGAGAGGATAATTCTTATCGGATTCAAAGTCCAATACCACAAAATCTTCCAGGACGTAAAATTATTCAAATTTCACGAGGACATCCTTTGCTATACCATATGGTCTCTTTACTGTTTGATCTGCTAACTGAAGACACATCTCTATTGGTTTAAGATCTCCAAGCACGAGTTATCGAAAGATAGTAATGGGAATGAGATTAATACTTGCTCTAAGGTCACAAAGACATTTGTCAAATTCTGTCTCTCTAATATGGCATGGAATCGTGAAGCTTCCTGAGTCTTTGAGCTTAGCAAGTATGTTCTTGGAGACCAGCGAGCTGTAGTTTATAGTCAAGGTGTACATTTCACTCTTATTCCACATCTTCTTCTTGGTAATGGCTTCCTTTAGGAATTTAGCATAGAGTGGCATATGATCGAGCAGCTCAAGGAAGGATACACTGATCTGAATTCCCTTGACCTTGTCTAGAAAACTCAAGAATTTCTCATCCACTACCAACTTTTACATCAACCTCTGGGGAAATGGTGATGGCAAAATCTTAGGTGGTGGTGTGTAACTGGTTCCTCCTTGTCTTAGGTTGACATTGTGTCAACTTCTGGTTCCTTTGCCTTAGCAGGTCTGGGGGCTTTGATAGCAATTTCAATTTCCTTTCCACTCTTGAGTGCTATAGCCTTGACATCTCCTTTTGGGTTGTTCTCCGTGTTGCTTGGTAGGGTGTCGATTGGCCTATAAGTGTTTAAGGCAACCAGATTCCCAAGTTCCATTTTCATCTTCTTCAACTGCGTAGCTTGTCCTTTAAGAAATGTCTTTATTTCTTGTTGATAAGCTTCACATCGATCTATGCATTGGACTGTTAGTGATTGTTGTTGAATGGATTGCTGAACTACTCCAACCAATTGATCGATCTTGAAGTAAGCACTGTTTTGTTCCCCGACTAACTAGTCAATCTTGTCTCCCATTACTTTGACTTGGTCACTCAAGTATGGTTTTTTGAATTCTTGTGGAGAGCTAGTGTTAGTGGTCTACTGGCCAAATCGGGAGAAGTTTGGTTGAGTGTTTGGTAGGCAAGAATATTCAAAACCAGGAGGTTGTTTATCAGCAACAGCTTGAAGTTCTTGCATCAATGAACATTTAATGTGGGGTGCCCTTGTTTGTGAGAAGGTCATCCAACTTTTTAGAAAGAGTTTCCATTTTTGTTTCGAGCTTATTAATTGGGTCTACTACATACAACCTATTGCTGGAGTCCTTGGGAGTTGACCTATTATACTCATTGTTCCACATGCCATTCACTTCTACCATTTCCTCCAGTAGTTAAGCTACTTCCTCGGCTGACTTGCTCATAAACACTCCATTAAAAGAAGCGTTGATATGTGCCCGAGATGCTTCATTAACTCTGCTGTAGAATATCTTCATAAGATTTTTCTGGATTACACCGTGCTATGGGAAGGCTTCCTTTAGGGTTAATTACCCTCAGGTCCCTATACTATTGACGATTTTGTAATAGGGTCCCTGTGTAATTTGAATAAGATATAAGACCCCCAATTTATAATGATATATTGTTATAAGGTCCCCGGTCACTAGAATCCCATATTTTCTCTAACAGGGAGTCATTCGAAAAGACCAAAATACCCCTCAGTAAAAATTAAGTCCACCAAGTAAAAAAAATTGACTTTCACCCATTTATAAAATACAACCCCTTCCAATAGTTGCCCAAGCCTAATTTTGAAACCATTCTCTCCCTCTCTCTAATCCTCTTCTCTGATCCTCTTCTTGTATGCTGATTGAAGTATGGTCAAAGTGGGGTGCTAAATTATAGTTGGGTCAAAGCTGGTCGGGTCCAAGCTAAAGGTTGGGTCCAAGCTAAAGCTCGGGTCCAAGCTGAATATCAGGTTCAAGCTAGACATTGAAGTTGGAGGTCGGGTCAAAGCTGGAGGTTGGGTCAAAGCTAAAGGTCGAGTCGAAGCTTGAGGTTCAATCAATCCTAGAGGTTAGGTAATTCGAAGCTCAAGCTGTGTTAGATTGAAGTTTTGGGTGGGTCAAAGTGTGCTTGGGTGATTTGAATATGTCCTCTTCTAATGTGTCGTATGAGTTTGAGGATGATGCACGCTACATGAACATTCAAAGTCAATATGGTATTCATGCTCTGGTTAAAATTTCCAAATCGAAAAAAATAGATGGTTGTACTATTCATGTGAGAAAAAAGCTTGTAAGTGGATTGGATGGTGTATGCCACGTAATTGGTCTGCGCACTGTGCTACGAGGAATGAAGATGAATGATCACTCACTCATCATGTAAGGAGACCAGATGGTGATCAATTTGCCAAAGAACTAAGGATGTTGAAGGAGTTGGTGAAACAGCAAGCAAACAACAACTTGGCTTTACTTGAAAAATTGGTAATTGTGTTAGTTATTTGTAATGTGTTTATATTTTTCCAGTTGATGTTTAGAAAATGAACCTCAATTTATGTTAATAAAGTTTATCATGTATTTATGTAATCACTGTCTCAACCTTCACACTTGTTCAAGCCAAAAAATTGCAATAAACAAAGACTAGCAATAGACTTCAATAAACAACGACAACAAAGTTACTTCAATAAGGCTGAACCGATCATCCTAAGGCTGAACATCTAAACAGCATTCAAAACATGTACATAACAAGCTGCCATAGGTCTACAAAACATGTTCAACAACAAACAAACACAACTTCAAACATGGTTGCAAGTCTAACTTTCCAAAACACTTAAAAATTCAAGAACATGAGCTAATTAATGTAGCTAAGTTGATCCAGATCCACGACCTTCAGCTCTGCGACCTCGAGCTCCACGACTATGACCTTTTTGGCCCCTTCGAGTTCCAAACTTTGGAGTTCCCAGACCTGTATTTGTAGAAGCTGTTGGATTTGTGCTTGTTGAAGCACCTGGATGACCACTATTGGATGCCTCAAAATGGAAGGAAGTTTCAGTTTGAGATGCCATTGGTGAAGGCTGTGGTCCCGAGCTACCATGTGCTGGTCTAGCTTGAGAACCACTTTTTCCTCTTTTTCCACCTTTTCCCCTCATGCGCTGCACAAACACCAAGATTAAGTAACATGAGTTAAAAAAATGACAGCCCAAAAACCACATTTTATTACACACTAGGCTTACCATAGGTCTTTTTCCTTTGTCTTTGAGGGGTGCATATGTTCTTTTATTGTGGCCTGGCCTCCCACATATAGTACACTTTGAAGTATTGGCTCTCTGGGACGTAGGGCTCTCACCCTCTTGTCGTCTACTATTTTTTTAGTTATCCAGCTTGTCTTGTCAGAATAGGTGGAATATACCTAGGTAGACTACCTCCTGGATCTAGATCTGCTTTTGGAAAAGCATGAACTCCAACCTCGTAGGTCTTCTTCCACATAGACACTTTCAAATAGTCATGGACGTACTCTGCAACATCGCCTCCTATTGAGATAATACAAGTAACAGTATGGACACAAGGCACACCACTTAGCTGCCAAACACAACAAGAACTGGTTTGTGTTCTTTCCAGTTCAACCCTCAAACCTTTTATCTTCAAACATCACTTCAAATTCCATGTTTCTTGCTTGTGAAATCTTACACTGTCAACATAAATTACTCAACCTCCTCAACTCCTTATGTACTTTAGGAGCAATAGTATGTCTACACTTAGCAGCCTTCTCATACCTCCTCTACCATAAAACTGTCATCAGTCTCAGCACTCTCACTTTCCAACTCCTACATCACCATGACTCCCTCCATCCACACTACCTGAACCCTGAACATCATCATCCTCCCTACCAACATCACTATCTATAATTTCACCACCTGCACCCCAACCTGGATAGCTCAATTGCCCACCATAATTGTAGTCATAATCCTCTGGAAGATCCCTATATTGATCACCCTCTGCATCTTCTTCAACTCCAGCATTTTGTCAATCCCCATACCCGAATTCAAAGTCATTCTCATTCTGCAAATCTCTCTATATATATATATATATTCAGAACTATCTGTCAAGTCCTCTTCACTACCATTTTGCCCATCACTGGAGTACACATCACTATCTCCACTACAATCCATTTCTACATCTCCTTCTAAGTCATCTTCACCCGAACTAAGTTCAATCATGAAATCAAGATGAAGATGCTTATCTTCACCCTTCCAAGTCAGCCTCTAAATTGGTTTAATAAAGATGACAATTACTTCATGATCCTTGTAGTACTCAAACATCCACACAACATTAGGATCACTAGCAATTAATCTCCCACATTTCACTCTATACTTGCAAACAGATGACGATATTCCAAAATCCATATGAGCATGGTGCTTCAACAATAGGTATGTACAGTAGTCTGGGTCCACATTGTCGTAGATTTGTGACTCTCATTGAAGGACAAACTCTAACGAATGATGCTGTGAAGCCATAATGCACTACCCTTAATTTAAGCATACGAAATTATTCAAATATAGGCCATATGCAATTTAGGGTTTTAATCAAATTAGAAGACCTAAGACAGTAAAGTGAATAGCTTACCATGCCGAGATGGGGTTTGTCCAAAACAGGCTTGGCTTGTATTAGCTCGAGTTTGTGGAGTCTTTGATTCGTGGATACAAAGCTTCATGGATGCCTTGGTTCGTAGAGGCTGGGTTCTTCATGACTGGGTTCCTTCGTGACTGGATTCCTTAAGGGTTCGTGGAGGCTGGGTTCTTCGTGCTAGGGTTTGCCGTTGCTGGAATTGTTGCAGTGGTTGAAGTGGGTTGAAGGGAGTTGAAGGGAGGAAGTTTTTTTCAGAAAGGCAAAAGTGAAGTTGTAACCGGGTGAAAGTCGATTTTTTTTACTTGGTGGACTTAATTTTGATCGAAGGGTATTTTGGTCTTTTCAAATGACTCCTCGCCAGAGAAAATATGAGATTTTGGTGACCGGGGACCTTATAATAATATTTCATTATAAATCGGAGGTCTTATATCTTATTCAAATTACATAGGGACCCTATTAGAAAATCATCAATAGTACAGGGACCTGAGGGTAATTAACCCTTTTCTATAAGGACTTGAACTGCTTCTAGGCATCATAGATGCTTTCGCCTTCTTTCTGGCAGAATGTGTTGATGTCTTGGAGGAGTTGCGTTAACTTGGCCATTGAGAAATACTTTTGGAGGAAGGCTTGAGTCATAGCTGCCCACCTAGTGAGCACTTCACCCTCCAGATTATCATACTAGTCATTGGCTTCGTCGTGCAAGGAGAATGGGAATAGCCAAAGTTTGATAGCTTTAGAAGTTACTCCTTGGAATCTCATGATTTTGCTGATATCCTTAAACAGTTTGAGGTGAGCTTGAGGATTCTCCTTCGGAACTCGACTGAATGTAGCAGATGATTGCAGTAGTTGGACTGCTCCAAAGGAAATGTGAAAAGTTAAGGCGCCTTCAGCTTGCTCTTCATCATTAGTAGTCTGTCCCATGTTAGAATAGATGATTCCAAGAGGGACCTGCCCTTGTGCTACAGGAACAGCATCTTCCACAAGGACATCTCATACCTTGGCTCCTTGGTTTTGGTCCATCGCTTTGGCTTGCATCTTCCTTTCTTTCTGACATGCTCGTTCAAGAGCTCTGATGTCAACTTTTAGCATAGTGTCAGGGTCGAAGTCAGATTCTTCACTACGAGTCTTTGGTATGCACTAGAGGTACCTCCAAAGGTGTCGTAAGTAAGGTAAATGGGTAAGTAAAGTTCAAACTGAGGGTTGGACAAACTGAACTATTGTAAATTTTAAATTTTATGTTCGAAAATTTTAGTCACAAACTGAACTATTGTAAATGCGTAAGTAATTGTTCATCGAGTTACACAAACTAAACTATTGTAAATTTTATGTTCGAAAATTTTAGTTCCCTATTGATGGTGCCAATTTGACGTACGGAAAATCGGCGAACAATTTAACGTGTAATCAAATAGTATAATGGGTAAGTAAAGTTCAATTTGAGGGTTGGACACAAGCTAAATAGTCACAGAAGTACAACTTGGGTAACAATTATTTCAAGTGAGAAGAGTTTGTTTATGACAAAATTAAATAATGCTAAAAATGCAAAAGTGTAAACGATAGAGTTTTAAGAATAGAGACGAACTGAGCACGATGCCTCCATGAATTAACTGTCTGTACCGAGGTTATGGTTTTTATGGAGTCCTAACTAATACCCAGAGTTACCTAATACATCTATTTAATGCTTTCGCTCATTAAATTGACAAAACCAAGATCGTAAAAAGGCCTAAGTTACTAATAAACACTTTCACTCATTAACTAGGCTTAGAACTAAACTAATCTTATTTATGACGATTCCTCCTAATGGGTTATTTTTACGATATCAAGATGTCTCATTAATACCTAAGAATATGTCAATTGATTCTTCCACTAACTCGAGTGCATGTCGATCCACTCTCATTAATTTAGATCGTAACATAGGTGATAAAGCTAAGTTATGTATTAAGTCTACCAACTAGTAACTACTTTGTATGATACTCGAACCATAATCCAATAAGACAATCAATCACATGATCAAGGCATCAGACTCAAAAGAAGACTACTCGCTACGCATGACAATAACAACCAAAATAATGAATAGTGAATTTATATTAATAAGACCAAGTAAAGAAAGCTTAGTCTGAATGATTTTACCTTCTACTCGAAACGAACTAAACAAATCCATCCAAAGAGCCTCCAAATGTTGTTCGAATGTATTGTTAAACTAAAAGTCACTTCTAAACTAGGACTAGTGGCATATTTATACCCTAGCTGCCAAAAGACCTAGAAAAATCGAAAGTTCTTTCTAACTAGCAGGTCAAAATTGTCTAATAGGACAGGCTAGCAACTGCTGGACTTATAGCAATCGCTACTCCAGAGATCACCTCTCCCCGCCTAGCGCTGCTGACTTCGTAGCAACCACTGGCTTGCCTTTGCAACCTCCATCTTGATCTGCTTTCTTGCCTTGCTCCCTGTTATACTGCTTTCACCTACAAAGATTGTGTAAACATCCAATAAGTGATCGTTCGGAGTTCAACCATATTAGCAAACTAAAACACTGAACAAGTGCCACAATCATTACAATAACAATGCCTATTTCATCACCTAGATGCACAATCACAAGGCTAAACTAGTGCACATCACTTACCTAGGTCAACAAAAGCTTGATCAAAACCTTGCATACCTACTTCTTCTTCTTCAAAGAAAAGAAAGGATCTAAACTTAAGTTAAGCAAAACTATATAAAATTTCTTACCTAAATTTCCAAGTGGTAAGATCTTCTTCTTATTCTTCTCACTTTTCTTCCCCTTTCACTAAGCTAGATATTTATAAAAAGGTGGTTTAAGGATAAGCTCTACAAATGAGGGGGTGATATTTATAGGATTTACCAAGTGGAGGGGTAAAATAGTCCGAAATAAAGAGCCAAATCTGTGAAACTCAATGGTCCCTAGAAAAACTAGCGAGCGCTTATTCTACAACCTAAATTTTCTCCTAGCGGTCATTGGGGTAGCTAGCAGTTGTTAGGTATAAGCATAACTTATAAAACTCAAAACATCAAAGTTGTATATCTAGATATTATAGATCTACTTGCTTTAGAATCACCTAATTCAAAGTTCGTATGAGAAAGTTATGACTTTTTTACTAAAAGTCAACAGATTAAGCGTAAATATACTAAACTAAATACTCATTTGGACTTAGCGGTCAGTATAAGGTAGCCATCGCTAGGGTCATAACACTTACCCTTCACTCAACTGATTATCATCCTTCACTTGGATGATCTTTTTCACTAGCCATCCTTCACTTAGATGACTTGTCATCCTTTACTCAGATAAGATTCCTCACCAATTGTCCCATCATTATTTGGTAACCCTAATTGATTGAACCATTTTTTTCACTTTTTAAAGTTAGTTAAAGCAGTCATTAGCTCCAACTTCTCCTAAGACATCTCCTCAGACTTATCACCTGCAAGATCTTCTCCTCCTGATCCCAAGAGATCACTCTTCTCTTGTCAAGGTCGTTCAACACTTCACTCACATCAATGCATCTTACACTCTTAAATTTATTATCTACATCACATAGGCCTTTCATTGTAATGCTTGTTATGTAGTTGGACATCTATCAAATTGCCTTCAACTGTTGCTTTTCTAGATTTTTTGCAAGCTATCTCAAAACTCTCATCAACTCTGCTATCCATGATCTTATACACCATTTTATTAACATCACTCGACCACTAACAAAATTATCTAGAGTCTTCCACTTTTAACCTCTTTCTTTATAACCCTAGTTCTCTAAGTGTTTCATACCTAACCTCATAAGTCTTTCAATCATGCTTAGCGTCCTTGTCACTATGAAGTTGTTCCTAAGTCATATTGGCACTCAACAAGTCCATTTTCTCAACCTTCACAAGCGCTCTCTCATACACATGATTACCTTGCTTTGTACTTGCATAATCTCATGGCTCACTATCATCTCTTAGTAATATATTATAGTTAGCCAGAAAGAATCTTCTTATCAAAATTTGACTACCAATCACCTTCTTGCTCATATCCAAGTTAGAACTATCTATCTTGACCATCTGAATACTTATCCTACCTCATTAAAAAAACTCAACTTATCCTCTAACTCTCAAAGCTCGTGCTGGCTATCATCTATCAATCTTAAGCATCCCTCAATATATTTCTCATCAAAGGAGATCTTGTAGTACAATGAACGACTCAAAGATGTCTCCGGTATTAGTCCCTTCACTTGAGCTCATTCAAACTTATCGTCCTTTCAAGAATCTCCACCTCTCAAAATGGTCATACTTTTATTCTCTCTAAGATCACTAAGCCCACGAAGACCCATCATTACTTTCAAGATCAGTAACTTCCCTCTTAAACAAGATACTACTACCATCCTCTTCTCAAGCTTGTGACTACTATGCCACTCGTGGTTATTTATCATCATATATCACACCCTCTTCTTGACTCCTTGAGCCACCAC
>SOPF01027679.1:204532-306652 GCA_012979155.1 Hypericum perforatum | reverse complement strand
TTTATCATCATATATCACACCCTCTTCTTGACTCCTTGAGCCACCACCATGGTTCTCTTGGTAATTTTCTATGACCCATGGCCAAAGACTATACCATAACCTTCTTTATCCAACTGGACCACAGATAGCAAGTTCCTCTTCAACCCAAAAACATGTCAAACACCCTTCAATCATAACTCACATCCATCAAGGATCATAATTCAGACATCTCTTATATCCATAACTGGCAACTACTCATCGCCTACAAAATAAACCTTGCTAAAATCCTTGAGGGTATACTTCTTTATCAACCTTGAGTCACTATAAAAATGAAATAATGCTCCCAAATTTAGCACCCACCCTTCCAAATGGACCAGCCTTGCCCAAGACAAGAACATCCTCGATCTTGTTCGTGGTTGGAATTATGAAATTGTCCTTCCTCTTTGGTGTTATGCACTTATTGCTATAATGACCATACTGGTCACAATTTATAGTACCTAACTAAGCTTTTGTCCCTCTTTAAGCCTTCTCTCAAATTAGGCTTTGACCAACTAGTGGTTGGAATTATGGAATTGTCCTTCCTCTTGGATGTTATGCACTCATTGCTATAATGACCATATTGGTCATAATTATAGCACCTAACCAAGCTTTTGTCCCTCTTCGAGTTATCCCTCAAATTAGGCTTCAACCAACTTTGGTCTTTCTTTGACTTCACCCGATACTTCTCCTTATTGCCAACACTCAAAACTGAACTTGAGACTATACCAAACTCTCTTCTACAAACTACTTGCTCATAATCAAATTGCTCAATCTAATTTCAATATCACCTTCTCCATCGAGGCACTCACTGCTCTTACTATGTCACTCCAATTATCAAGTAAGGAACTTAGTAAAACTAGGGCTTGTACCTCATCATCAAAGTCAATCTTCACCAACCTTAATTGTATTATTATTGCATTGAAATCATTGAGATGCTTGGATGCCATATCACTCTCCGTCATCCAAAAATTGAACAATCTCTTCATCAAGTGCACTAAGCTTCCCATACATCTTGGACAAAGTTTTCATCATCTTATTGGTGTTCTTATCCTTTATCATGTGTAGTACCACACTCTTATATAATGACAAGTGCACCACGCTCATCACCCCTTAGTTTAGGAGCTTCTACTCCTCTTCCTTCATACCGTCCAACTTTTTCTTGCTAAGAGGGACATACAAATTCTTACCATATAAGTAGTCTTTGATTTATATTTGCCAAAAGCCATAATCAACACCATCAAACTTCTTTACGGGTGGCACCTTATATCACCTATAGTGCTTGCTCTTATCAAAACCTCTACTTGGGCTATAATACTAGTTATTGGGGAAATTGACACTCTTCATCTTCTTTAATATGAGTGTTCATCTGTAAGAGAACTTAAACAACATAACGCTCACAAATCTAGAGGAGCGAACACACACACACCATGTTCGAAATAATAAAAGAAAATAAGAGGGACACAAGTATTTAGTGACTTGATTCAATCATTTCTAATCTATGTCTGGGGCTTCCAAACCAAGATAGATTTACCATATCCACTAGATACAACCACTCATTATAACGAATGCTTCACACAAACCTTTCTCGGTCACTTAGTGTGCTCTCCTTCTCTAGCCACTCACTTTTGTCACTCTACTCTTCACTCAAACAAAGGACAACTCCTTTGCAATTTTACTCACTCCTCTCTTGTCTAGGAAAAAGAGCTAACCATTTGAAATTTTACTTTCTTTCGTCAATGTCTAAGGGCCAAAGACACTCACTTTAGAACTTCACTTTCTCCTTATTGGTCTAAGGGAAAAAAGATACTCCTTTTAGAGCTTTACTTGCACTTTTTGGTCTAAGGGACAAAAGATACTCCCTTCGGAGCTTAAGTTGCTCATTCTTGGTCCAACAACAAAAAAACACTTCCAATAAAGCCTACATGAGTATTTATAGAGGCTTACTTAGAACTAAGGTTGTTGGACAATCATGGACATTCTTGTCCATGAAAATATTCTATTTTGCATACTCCAAGCGAGTATCGAGTGCCCAAACAATTATTGGGAGACTAGCGTTTGTTGGCCTCTTAGCTCATCTTTTCCTCATTTATTCATGCCTCGTGTTATGTTCACTTGACTCTGCCACTAAAAACCTGATACATCTCAAACTTTGTACCCCAACAATCTTAACATCCTTGACACTAGAACTATATGGGTAGTCAATCTTCGAAGCACTCAAATTGAATATGACTTAATTGAAATCATAGTTCCCTTCGTATCGAAAGATGATCATGTGCCCTGGGGCCAATGAATGATTCTTTGCAAACTCATGGCATCCTTTCCTAAATCAAGTGCAATCACAACACTTGAACAAGTCTACCTTTCACATTACTTGGAACCTTAAGCTAAATAGAACCTACAAGATCACTCCCATGATTTTTCACAAACCTTCTCGGAATTTCCTGAATGAAAATATAAGGTTTTATTATGAAAAAAGAGGTGACCAACTTGAATGAAATAGGGTCAGAACATGTGGAAACCTAATATAAGTATATATAAAAAATTTTCTTTAAAGAGATAAAAGTACAAATTTATCAGACTTCAGTAGATCTTAAGATCACCCACAGTAGTAAGGCATCACGCCTTCGTTATAGTAGTTAACCTCAGCTCATACTGCTATGCTATGTTTTTCTCTATAGTAGTTGGGCAACATGCTCTCGCAATATTAATTCTACGTCAGCTTCATGTTAGCTCTACTTTTTATTATAATTAAATGTATCAGACTCGAGTAAAATTTTAGACGAATTTAAAATTACTAAAATTAATTTTGAACTAACAAAAATTATTAATTTGCGAAATACAAAAATATTTATACATAATAAGAATTGCAAATATGCGAAATTGAAAATTACATAATTATAATAAAGTTGAAATACTTATAAATAATTTAAATTACAGATACATAAAATTTACAGCTTCGGGTTCAGGATTTAAGATTTAGAATTAAGGGTTAATAGTTTAGAGTTTGGGATTTATGGTTTATAGCTTTTCAAAAAAATATAAAAATAAAATTAATTTCGAAATAAAAAAATTTGATCAATCAAATATTTATATTTACATAATGTTTGTCAAATTATATTAAGTTATACAATTTTCTTCAAAGTACATAGTTATATAACTTTTTGCCAAATTGCATAATTACATATATACATCAAACTATATAAATACATAATTTTCTCAATTACGTAATTAAATAAATTTTCTCAAATCACATAGTTCAAAATATTTCAATAAAAATTAATTTTATAAAATAATTAACAATATTAAAATAAATTTGTTCGAAGAGAAATCTACAAAATGATAAAAATAAATTTTTAAATTTTTTGCAAAATTTGTTTTTCAAATTTTTTTTAAAATGTGGCAAAAATTGCCACATGGACCAACTAGAACGCTCTATACAAGAGATGGAGCCAACGTGGCGTGGGGACGCAAGACCCTTTGACACACAAGGACACTACTTGCGTCAGGGGAAGCTAGCTACCCAATGGTCCACATGAAAACAAGGGGACGTCACGCTCCCATTACCGTAAAATGTCTAATGAACATGGTTTGCGAAAATTAAAGGGAAAAGTCCATATACAGTCCTGAGGTCTCAACGTTTTTGCGACGTAGTCCTGTGGTCTGGAAACATTGCATTTGGTCCTAAGGTTATGCATTTTTTTTGCAAAAGATGCTCGGAGGACATCCAGAAGCAAAAAATACTCCGAAATAAATTGAAAATATCAATTTTGGTTCCTTCGTTTTCATAATTTTTTCAATTTTGTTCATAATTTTTGCGAACCAAAGAAAATGCAGGAAGAGGTAGGAGGGGCAGAGGAGGGAGGAGAGGGGCGAGGAGGGAGGAGGGAGGAGGAGAGGGAGGAGGGGAGAGAGGCGGGAGGAAGGAAAGGGGAAGGAAGAGGGAGGAAGGGGGAGGAGGAGAGAGAGGGGTGAGAGGGAGGAGAAGGGAAGATATGGGTGAGAGGGAGGAGGGGCGGAGGAGGGAGGAGGAGAGGGAGGAGGGGAGAGGGGTGGTTTTTAAAATTATAAAAACGAAGGGACCATAATTGATATTTGCAATTTAGTTTGGAGCATTATTTGCTTCGAGATATCACTGATCCTCTTTTGCAAAAAAATGCGTACCCCAGGACCAAATACAACATTTCCAAGCCACAAGACTACGTCGCAATAACATTGAAACTTCAAGATCGTCTATGGAATTTTTCCAAAACTAAAACATAAATTAAGACATCTCATTCTCATTCTCAACAAATACTACCAAAAGGTAAAATAAATTGCACCAAAAAAAATCTCTCTACGATGAACTAAAAAAGTTTATAAAATAAACTCAGAAAATAAAAAGCTTAGCTCAATCTCCCACCCTGAAAGGGCAACATACAAGTTTGGCTTCTTGAGGTGCTCCTCCTTGTAAATGACCCTCAAAAAGTGGCTTCTTTGGCTTGAACATCATGTTCTTCTTTTTCTCCTCTTTGTTAGACTTCATTGGCTCTCCTTTGAACTTTGTTTTTGGTCTTGTGTCTCCTCGACAGGGGAGAGCAAGTACTATGCACATGTGCTCCTTGTTGTTTCACGGATACGAGTACTTGATTAGGATCGGGCTATAGTCGAGGCAACTGTTAGACACTTTCTCCGTAAGACGAGATTGCCCCGTATATTTCAGTGTGTACGGGCTACAGCAATCATCCCCAAGATACAACGACTATCGGGCGATTCCAAGAACATTGCACACAAACTCGAATCTTTTGAGCGAACCCTTATATACCCGGAACTTTCGACTGACTATTTATGTATAGAACGGAGGAAGAGAAGAAGTCGACAATGCTCAGAATGCTGTTGTCGCTGGGATGATCTGGAAGTGAGGAGGGCATGCCTATTTATAGGCTGGTGGTGGCAGGGGGATCAGGCACTCCGAGGGGACGCGTCCGTTGGCATTCCCTGTCTGGAGCCCCTTCTGGATAGACTTGGACCTTATCCAGTCCGTCGTGTCCTTTCGGAAATTACGTGGCGAGCGTGCGAAGTGCCAAGTGCACCTCAATGCACCCAAGCACCTGCTCCTGGCCTCGAGCCCGTGTCCGGTCCCGGTCCCGTGCCCGTACCCGCGCCCGTGCTCGTGCTCGGACGGTGCTAAAGCACCGTCCTCATAGTCAACGGAAAGTCAATGAAAAGTCAACGAAAAGTCAACTAAAGTCAACTATTGTGGTAGTCAACTCATTTGGTAGCCAAGATTTGAAAGTCCTTATAAACAAGGAAATTTCTCTTGCACTAACCAATGTGGTACACCACATTTCCCTTTCCTTAACTTAACACTTGGTTTTTGGGCTTATGGGCCACTTGGGCTTTATTCAATTTTTCCAACAATCCCCCACATGAATGAAGACCAATGCATGCAGACTCTAATTGAAAGTTCTGACGTGCTATTACTGCATCGAGACAGGTAGCTTGCACCTTTGAACCTTCTCTAGTAAGATGTTATCGTATTTACTCGCTGCTCGGTGAACGTGATGTCTTGAACCATCATCTTTTTGCGTAAACCAAGACAATAACATTTACACAATAATAACCCTAGTATATTTAGGTTCTCACGTTATGTCCTTTTCGGCCATGGACCATATCTTGGATTCATAAGTGTTTTTCTTATTTGAAGCGGCCTCACTTCACACTTACATAGGTGATCTCCTATCGAAAGTATCCTGCCATACTTCACCTTCAACAAGGTATAAGAATCATTAAAAGCATAATGCTTAACCTAGCCACACCTCTGCAGGTCAACACCTGGGTAGCTTCTGAGAATGGGTTAGGTTCCAGGTGATTAACTGAACCCTCTATAACTTAGTTGTCTCGTTGAACCAAGTTTGTGGGATCTCCACTCATCATGGTTGAGTTACCGCTATGGATGTCCTTTAGTGTGTGGACTTTAATCCCATTCCCCTTACTGCATTGTACATTTGATCTCGATTAATTCCTTTCGTAAAAGGATTAGCTATGTTGTCCTTGGACTTAACATAGTTAATGGTGATCACCCCGCTTGAGATCAACTGCCTAATGGTATTATGTCTCCGACGGATATGTCGAGACTTACCGTTGTACATTGTACTTTGTGCTCTCCCAATTGCAGACATGCTATCACAATGTATTAATACGGGAGGTACCGGTTTTTCCCAGCACGGAATATCCTCTAGGAAGTTTCTGAGCCATTCAGCTTCTTCTCCTGCTTTGTCTAGTGCTATAAACTCTGATTCCATTGTGGATCGAGCTATGCACGTTTGTTTAGAGGACTTCCAAGACACAGCTCCTCCTCCGATGGTGAATACGTATCCACTTGTGGATTTGGAGTCCTTAGTGTCCGATATCCAGTTTGCATCATTGTATCCTTCTAATACAGCTGGATATTTAGCATAGTGTATGCCATGGTTTATGGTATGCTTTAAATACCATAAAACCCTCTCTAGAGCTAGCCAGTGGTCCTTTCCTGGATTACTTGTGAATCTGCTAAGTTTACTAACTGAGTACGCAATATCGGGACGAGTGCAATTTGTTAATTACATCAAGCTCCCGATAATTTGTGCATACCTCAGTTGAGATACTGGGTCCTCTCGATTCTTAGCTAAGTGTAGATTTAAGTCTACCGGTGTCTTAACTGGAGGTCTGTCAAAAGCTTCGAATTTCTTGAGCACGTTTTCCACGTAGTGGTATTGTATCAAGACAATTTCATCTGCTTTTCTAGAGATCTTTATCCCTAATATGACGTCTGCCAGACTCATATCTTTCATGTCAAAGTGATTCTTTAACATGTTCTTAGTTTTCACAATGACCTCGTTATTGCTTCCCATAATTAGTAAGTCATCCACGTAGAGACATACAATTACGTAAGCTTCAGGCGTGCCTTTAATGTAAACACATTTATCGCACTCATTGATCTTGAAACCATTTGACATCATCGTCTTGTCAAATTTTTCGTGCCACTGTTTTAGCGCTTGATTAAGCCCGTATAGTGACTTGACTAGCCGACATACTTTATGCTCTTGTCCAGGAGCTACAAACCCTTCAGGTTGCTCCATATATATCTCTTCCTCTAGCTCTCCATTCAGGAAAGCGGTTTTTACATCCATCTGGTGGATCTCGAGGTTATAGATAGCTGCAACAGCTATGAGCACTCTAATTGATGTGATTCTTGTGACAGGTGAATACGTGTCAAAGAAGTCATATCCCTCCTTCTGTTTAAACCCCTTAGCTACCAATCGAGCCTTATACTTATCGATTGATCCATCAGCTTTGTATTTCTTTTTAAGGATCCACCTACAACCCAAAGGTTTGCAGCCCGGTGGGAGATCCACGATTTCCCACGTGTGGTTTTGCATAATGGACTCTATCTCACTATTGATAGCTTCCTTCCAGAGAGGAGCATCTGGACTCGACAATGCCTCTTGGATTGTCCTGGGTTCATTTTCTAACGCATAGGTTAGATAGTCTAGACCGAAGGATTTGACTACCTTTGTCCACTTGCTACGTCTAGGTTCATCGTCTTCCTGACTTGACCCTTGCATAGTCTCGTGTGTCCTTTTCTTGGGACTTCCTTCCTTTCTTTCCTTATTAGGAAATATATCTTCAAAAAACATTGCATTTCTTGATTCAATAACCATTCCCGCGTTAATTTCTGGGTTTTCAGATTTATGCACCAGAAATCGATAGGCACTACTATTTTGTGCATATCCGATAAAGATGCAATCAATGGTCTTGGGTCCTATCCTTATCTGCTTAGGTTTAGGTACTTCGACCTTCGCTAGGCACCCCTACACTTTAAGGTAACCATAAGAAGGTTGTCTTCCTTTCCATAGCTCGTATAGAGTTTTGTCCCTTTTCTTGTGTGGCAACTTATTTAGAATGTGGTTAGCTGAGAGCACGGCTTTCCCCCACATGTTCTGGGGTAAGCCCGAGCTAATCAACATAGCGTTCATCATCTCCTTAAGAGTTCGATTTTTGTGTTCAGCTATGCCATTCGATTGAGGTGAGTACGGAGCAGTCGTCTAATGAATAATACCATGTTCTCGGCAAAGTTCCTCAAACGGAGCTACATATTCTCCTCCTCGATCACTTCGGATCATTTTGATTTTTACGCTGAGTTGATTTTCAACCTCATTCTTATACCTCTTAAAGGCCTCAAGAGCTTCGTCTTTACCTTTTAAGAGATACACGTAACAATATCTTGTGCAATCATCGATAAACGTGATAAAATATTTCTTTCCGCCCCTAGTTTGCACGTGTTTCATATCGCAATTGTCCGTATGAATTAATTCTAACGGCGTGGTACTTCTTTCCACCGAATGGAAAGGTGCTTTGGCCATTTTAGCCTCCACACATACCTCACATTTATCGGAAGGGTTGAACTCTAGATTCGGTAATAAATTTAAGCTTACTAATTTTCTTAGCGAGTTTAAATTTACGTGTCCTAATCTACCATGCCATAAATTAGAACACTCGGCCAAATAAGAAGAAATTTTAACTACATTACGACCGTCAAAGTTAAACTTGCGGTGTACAGTTATTACATTCATCTTAAAGAGCCCCTTTTCTAGGTGACCCTTGCCAAAAAATTGACCCGCTTTGGTCAGTACAAACTTATCCGACTCGAATAAAAGTTTAAAACCAGCTTTACTTAATGCTGAGCCAGAAACTAAGTTCTTGCGGATGTCTGGGACATGCAGCACATCATTGAGAGTCAGCTCCTTTCCTGAGGTCAGCTTCAGGACCACCTTTCCTAGTCCGACGACGTTGGATGTTGCGGAGTTTCCCATGAATAGCTTTCGGCCATTGATCGGCATGTAGTATGAGAACAACTCCTTGTCTGAGCAGACGTGGCAAGTAGCTCCAGTATCCACGAACCACTCCCTCGGATTGTCCACTAGGTTAGCCTCGAATACCACAGCTGATAGATCCATCTGGTCTTCGGCTAGGTTGGCCTTTTCTTGGTCGTCCTTCTTTGGCAGGCGACAATCCTTAGCCATGTGGCCGGGTTTCCCACAGTTGTAGAAAGCACCCTTGATCTTCTTATTCTTGCTCTTCTTGGGCTCTTGCTTCTCGTGCTTATCCCCGGACTTCTTCCTCTTCTTGCCATCTTTACCTTCGGCGAGGTTCACGGTGCTTTCGGAGGGGGCCTTGCCTTGCTTGACTTCAGACTTTCGGTTGTCTTCCTCGATCCGAAGCCTCACGATCAGGTCTTCTAGGCTCATGTCCTTCCTCTTATGCTTGAGGTAGTTCTTGAAGTCCTTCCAGAGCGGGGGGAGCTTCTCGATTATCGCGGCCACTTGGAAGGACTCGCTGAGTTGCATCCCTTCGGTATGTATCTCGTGAAGGATCAGCTGTAACTCTTGCACTTGGTCGAGGACCTTCTTGGAGTCCACCATCTTGAAGTTGAGGAACCGCCCGACGATGAACTTCTTCATCCCGGCATCCTCCGTCTTGTACTTTTTTTTGAGTGAACTCCACAGCTCCTTAGCGGTCTTGTGTACTGCATATACGTTGTAGAGCGTGTCGTCTAGTCCATTCAGGACGTAGTTGCGGCAGAGGAAGTCACTGTGATTCCACGTGTCGAGGGCGTTGATCACTTGTTAATTTTTCTCGTTCTCTGCGAGCTTTGGTGCATCCTCCTTCAGGAACCGTACCAGGTTGAGCGTGGTCAGGTAGAACGTCATCTTCTGCTGCCACCTCTTGAACTCGGTACCGTTGAACTTCGCTGGCCTTTCGGCGTGGACAGTTTGCGGGTCTGTGGTTAGAGCAATGTTGCTACTCGATGCCATCTTTAAGTACGCTCTCGTCTTACGAATGTTGTTTCATGGATACGAGTACTTGATTAGGATTGGGCTATAGTCGAGGCAAGTATTAGACACTTTCTCCATAAGACGAGATTGCCCCGTATATTTCAGTGCGTGTGGGCTACGGCAATCATCCCCAAGATACAACGACTATCGGGCGATTCTAAGAACGTTGCACATGAACTCGAATCTTTCGGGCAAACCCTTATATACTCGGAACTTTCGACTGACTATTTATGTGTAGAACGGAGGAAGAGAAGAAGTCGACAATACTCAGAATGCTGTTGTCGCTGGGATGATCTGGAAGTGAGGAGGGCATGGCTATTTATAGGCTGGCGGTGGCAGGTGGATCAGGCACTACGAGGGGACGCGTCCGTTGGCATTCCCTGTCTGGAGCCCCTTCTGGATAGGCTTGGACCTTATCCAGTCCGTCGTGTCCCTTCGGAAACGACGTGGCGAGCGTGCCAAGTGCCAAGTGCACCTCAATGCACCCAAGCACCCGCTCCTGGCCTCGAGCCCGTGTCTGGTCCCGGTTCCGCGCCCGCGCCCGCGCCCGTGCTCGTGCTCGGACGGTGCTTCACCGTCCTCGCAGTCAACGGAAAGTCAACGAAAAGTCAACGGAAAGTCAACTGAAATCAACTGAAAGTCAACTATTGTGGTAGTCAACTCATTTGGTAGCCAAGATTTGAAACTCCTTATAAACAAGGAAATTTCTCTTGCACTAACCAATGTGGTATACCACATTTCTCTTTCCTTAACTTAACACTTGGTTTTTGGGCTTATGGGCCACTTGGGCTTTATTCAATTTTTCCAACACTCCTTTCTTACAAGCTTTTGTTAAAAGGTGGCCGCCTGCTAATTTCCAGCAGAAGTTGGAAGGTCAGGGGGTTAAATAAATAAACAGTAAAAAGGCCTCCGTAAAAGAACGTCAAAGGTTCAATCAACAAAGGTCTAGATTCATATTAGTCACTCATTTTTTACATTTTACACGGCATCTTTAGCCTATAGGAATTTGTTTTTTTTAATACCATAGAGATTGAGAAAAAATGATATGACGATTTATTATGGTTTGACAATAAAATACCCTTGAAATCAGTTTACATATTATATTGCTAGGCTAAATGTTTTGAATTAGTTAGATTGTCATAATTAGTACTGCAGTTATTTTTGTCGGAGAAGTTTTAGGATCGGAGTTAACCTCAGTCTTGGACAATGCCTTGGGAAATTTGTGTATTCTTTCTACAGTGACGAGTACTTCAAATGCAACAAGTCCAGAGAATGTTATTTAGTTAAACTTAAAAGTACTCCGCTGGTAATCAAATATTCACTAGTCCCACTGTTATTCAAAAAATTAATTAGTCATCCTTAATTTTTGGAAAAATATTAATCTTGGATTAGTAACTAATGTCATTATTCTTGTATCTGGTTTTTATCAATAACATAACCAAAGTATCTTTTAACAAAAACAAATAAGAAAATTTATTTCTTCAACTTTTTAACATTATGAAAACTAAACACATAAACTAAACATCAATCAAGAATATCAACCTAAAACAAAAAAATATAACCCACAAACAAAATCAAACTAAAGAAATTGAACGTAGAACCAATTGAACGAAATTAACACCTTCATCTTCTACTGTTTCATGATTCTAAACCCAGAACCAATCGAACAAAATTAACCTCATTTTTTTCTCGTAATAAGGAACCGAACCCAGAACAACAAGCCCAATAATCAACCAAAATAAATCTCGTAATCCTCATATTTTTTCTCAAACCAATTTAATTTTTCTCTAATCCTCCGGTCCAACGACCCTTATCATGTAGCCTTCTTTTTTCTCACGCTCAATCTATTAATTTCAGTCAAGAAAACTGGAGCTTAAGGTAGACGTGGCGTCGTCTCCCCTTGCGTCGCTTCTATTATTCTGGTTGTTGTTTGCTAGAGTTGGTGTACTTAATTATGATCTATCTTAGTTGAATTTAAGTGTTGGACAATTTTTTTATAAAACAAGATTGTTCTATATATTTCAGTAAAGTAGAGACTTTGATAATCGTCTAAATATTACAATGACTTAGGGCGTTTCTAAAAACGTAGCATATTGTTTTTCAAAATTTTGAACAAATTTTTATATACCCAAAATCTTTTTTTGATTGAGATGAGAGGGAGAGAAGACAAAAATGTTAAAATTTAAGCAAGTATGGCTGTGATAATTTTTTTAGTAAGGGATTGGTTACTATTTATAAGCAGGGATGCTTTTCTCGTGAGGGATTGCTAACTATTTGTTGGAGAATTGGGTTAATAACCAAGAAAGAGATGGCCTAATACAAGTGAGTGTATTGGTCATTGGTCCAATATATTTAATTAGAGGGAGAGTTATAGTTAAATACAATAATTATGATTAATGGTCAACTTTGAGCAAGAATAAATGAAGGTTATCCTTCTTGGTTTGAGTCTTTGGGAGTTCTATACGAAGATTGTTAAGTAGACTTCGTATTGGTATACACAATACTTGTGAATAAATCAATTCTCAGGTAAAAAAAAATTAACTCAAAAGTGGCATGGTTGAGACCCAAAACTTGGGCTTCGATTATGTGGGCTTTCCACATTATGAAAATGTGCATTACCACATTGGTTAGCTCACCATGCTTAGACAATTTTATAAGCAATTAGAAGTCTAGCATGTGTAAGCTGATGGAAAAGAGAGAAGCTCCTCGCGTACTATCCACCCGTCTGTTCAGATAGATCTACTCTGCTTGGCACGCACGCAGGTGCATGCACGCCCCATCCTGGGTAGGGCTCGAGCTTGCAGGCTTATGGGTTGTGAGAATTGTTCTAGGTTCGAGGGCCTTATCTTTTTGGAATTGGGCTAGACTATTGAAGTGATTTTAAACTTTCAAGTCCAAAGACAAGTCCAAAACCCACTAGGCCTAAGCCCAATATGCCTGTCTTTTGCAACTTTATCATGTGACTTGTGGCCACAAATTTAAATTTTGAATTTTAAATATGGGCCAATAAATATGAGTAATAGTCAGCCATGTTGATGGCGGGGTTCCTATAATAGCCCATTTACTCTGCCAAGTTAATGTGCTACTTATTAATGACCCTATTTAATTCGTAGGTAACTATTAGAAGGCCCATGCTACCTATAAAAGGAGGCTTCCTATAGTTTTCAATCCATCCCAAGCTCACACTTTTCCTGAGCTCTCTACTTCTCTCTTAGCTTAATAGATTTCTGTCCCGCATAAGTGTCAGAGTTCTAAGGCTCCAAAATGTTCAAAAGGTGTTTACTATGTGCTTTTGATTGTTCATGAGGGTGGGCATTATACCTTGGGAATTTTATTATCCATGAAGATTGATCACTGCCGTGAGGGTGCTGCTTCATTCAGATCAGGATGACATATGCCAGGTTTGGTTAGCATGCGCCAAGTCTCTTGTTATGGCTTAGTTGGTGTGCGTCGGTTGCTAATGGCATGCGCCAAGTATGTTATTTAAGCAGTATTGGTGTATGTCTGATGTGGTTGGCATGCGCCAAGTATTTGGCAGAAGCAATATAGAGTAAGTTGGGATTGTCGTCCCACAAAGACTGAGTTTATAGGCAGGTTCTTTGGTTTACTTACTAGTCTAGGATCAGATTATGAAGTTTGGTTGATTACACACATGATCTAAAGTCTAAACAAACTAAAGGTTATCTAGTTAACTAACAAACTTGTTTAAACAACTTAGAACACTAAAATGAGTAAGGTACCTTAAAAACCAACATAACCAAATGATTTAGGGGGTATTTTATGTATGTGATATGGACCGAGTATTTCTAAAGCAACCAATCTATACTTTTGTGCTAGATAAGTCTAAATTGATCCTTAACTAAACTTAGAATGGGTAGATATGTGCTTTTGCCCCTACCAATCATCTAATCTAGCTAAGCACCAACTATTAGCATAACTCAGTAGACAAAAGGCAACCAAGGAAGATTTCTCTTCTAACAAAGCAACCCATCATCAAACTAACCTCTCCATCAAACCTATCTTCTTTCGGTCTCAAGATTTAACTAAGTACAAAGGCTTGGTGATCAAGCAAATTAAAGCATGGCATTAAGCACGTTAATAAGAACATATTCCTAAGCATTTTCACCTCTCAAAACTATGGCTACATGTATGGTTTCAAAGCACTAAACTCACAAATAACTACTCACACATGCTTAATATGAACAACATACTTATTAAAGAACTAAAGGAAAGAGTAAAAGAGAAGAAAGCTTATCAAAGTTCTTCAAACTTTCTTTCCTTTCCACTCATGTACAAGGCAGAAAGAAATATCTAACTTAGTCTAATATTTCTGGTTTTTCACACAAAAGGAAGTCTTCTTTACAATTAGCCCAATATATCGATACATATACTCAAGCTAAAATACTAAAGATTAGGTTTAAACAAAATATTCTAACAAAATATCTAAGAAAAATATCCTAAAAGGCTACCATTTTTGTTTTCTTTATCATCACATGCATTAAATGGTCGAATCCTTTATCCCCAATTTGTCTAACTATCAACTCAGCCACTTGTAAATTTTATCAGTCTTATCCCTACCTAGCGTACGCCAGGTGCCATTAGCGTATGCCAGGTCTTCATGTTCTAGCTCTGATGATGTGTGCCTGGTCGTTCGCGTGCTTGGTCGTTCGCGTGTGCTAAGTCCTTTGGCATATGCCAGTTACCCTTGCTTTGCACTCCTTACCTTCATGACCTTTCTCTAGCCTATGCCTTCGTGCGCTTGCTCGATCATCTTCCACTTCTCCTCAAATTAGCTCCTAAAAATTAGAAAACACAATGAAAAAATAATAAAC
Source organism: Hypericum perforatum (assembly GCA_012979155.1). Taxonomy (NCBI): domain Eukaryota; kingdom Viridiplantae; phylum Streptophyta; class Magnoliopsida; order Malpighiales; family Hypericaceae; genus Hypericum; species Hypericum perforatum. The sequence goes on along the minus strand of SOPF01027679.1, from coordinate 291,948 downwards.
TTAATTAAAACACATAATGAATGAAACTAACATAATGACAACTTAAATTCAACTAAAACAACTAAGAACACTAGGTAACACAATCGAAATAAACACAAATATTGAGTGTTTTACACACTCATCACACTCCCACACTTGAATCATTGCTTGTCCCCAAGCAAAACTCAAAATACGGAAATCAAACTAGACGAAAATCAAATAAGAACAAACAAACACATAACAAGGTAAAAACTTGGCATGACTAGCTCAACACTTAACTTCCCTAAAAAACATCAACTCACATCGTAATAAAATCATAAACTAAGTCAGTTCATTAGTTCAAAATACAAAGCACAACGAACTGGTAGACTCCTAGACACTCAATTATTTAAACAAGTGTTAACTCTATGTAAAAGACACTAGAAGATTGACCTCTCGAGGATAAAAAAGTGTTTCACTTATATGATAAGTGGGGCCAACTTCCTATCACTCGTATACAGGTCAATGTGTCTCAAAGCATCCTACGTCCTACTTAGTATTATCTAAAAGTTGCAATGGTTGCTAATGATCGGGGGGTCTTTTCATTGGGTTGTAATAGGGCTTAAGGTCAAGGTGAGGTAAAATATTTAAATGGTAGCTAAACCACCCAATCTGAGGACATGTCACAAATGCAACTAATCACTCATCTAATCTAAACATCCTCACAAAATATAAATTAAGCACACTCCCCAAATAAACCAATGAACTAAGATTAAAAAACACAAGTTTTGCCTAGATACCATTCCTTATTCAAATGGTATCTAGGCAACACTTATTCATAAACTTCAAACAAACTATACAAACTTAGCATATTCTAGGCAAAAACTCGGCTTCTAAAATGGCCATATAACTCAAAAATCCCAACAACATAACCCAAATCAAGTCTAAGCTACCAACTATACCCAATACAGGTCATCCCAATCATGTGCAAACCTATGTGTCCTCGAATTGGATGACCAAAGGTAGGAAAGATGGTTGATATAAGGCTTATAATTGGCTTATAATATTTTCAAAGAATGGCTAAGCTCAACAGGTTAAAACAATGGATACATAAGAGATTTTGGATCTAAATGCACTAAGCTCAATGTCAAAGAATGTCCCCGTCTTTTCACTAACTTCCACACAACCTAGACTACGATAAGTACTAGTAGGATACCTCAATCAACTGACTCTAGTATGCATCTCATGAAAAATATAGAGACTAATATCTCTTCCTTTGACTCAAATACTCACAAGGTGCACTCATCAACTCTGTAGTCTAGTCTACATAGTGAGACCACTAGTCTAAACAACAGAGTGCGAGGTTTCTACCAATTCCTAGGCTTTGTGCTCAAATTAAATCCATAACAAAGAGTATGATAAAATTGTAACACAAGCTGAAAATTTTTGAAGGGGGTCAAATTTTTGAAAAATTTAGGCCAAGTCTAAACCTACACATCCTAAACACTCTAAACAAGACTAAACATCCTAAAAGGAAGATTCCTAGAAGGAACTCTCCCCCATACTAGAATGACACTTTGTCCTCAAGGTGTCTAAAACACGCATACAAAAACACAATTAATCATACAAAACAAACAAACACACAAAAAAATGAATAGAAGAACAAAAATAAACAAAGAAAACACCAATTCATCAATAAAACAAAGGAAATAAAATAAAAGAAAAACAAGGTAGGGAATTCAGAGCTCTCTGTCAGTTATTTGCGGGAGGATGTGGAGGAAATGAGAAACCACTGCTGAAGTTTCTGGCCCATGTGCGCATCCATCTGAGCTTGTACTTGTGCGTATTATGCATGCTGCTCCTTATGGGCTCTCTGCTGTGCCTCCATACGAGCATTCCAGTCAAACTAGCACTCTTAATTTGCCGCATTGGTTATAGCATAGTCCTGTAGCTGCACACCATATCCATGTAGCTACTCTCTGAAATCTTGTAGCTACACTTACATTGCAGCAACCTGGTCATGAAGATCTATCTGTGGGCGCGGAGCCTACTGGCTAGGTCTGCCCATGTTATAATGCCCCTGATCCTTCTGGACTTGCTCCTCCTCTCTCGACCCTAGCATAGATATCACCACCTTAAGGCGATCCTGGACTACCTTTCTCTCCTCCTAAGGCTTGTACTCGATAATCTCCTCTCCATTAATCATTATCCTCTTGATCAGCTAGCTATAGTGAGCTTTTGAATGTTGAGCCATATTGGCTCTCTAATCATCGTACCAAAATTTGCAAACTGCTCATGTAAATAGTGACATGCAATGCGGCATACAAAATAGTCCAAGACTAAAGCAAATATACTGAAAGGAATATCATGGCACAGATAGTAAATAGCATATAAATGTGATCTGAACACCTTTGACTCCTCTTATTGGCCACTATATGTCAAAGTCATGAATCAGTGGAAGATGCCTAGATATGGCTCCTTGATAAGAGCACTAGGTGCCTTTCCTAATTCATATACATCAAACCTAGTAATCTCATGCCATTTTGCATGGGCATCATCAGCATGAGTGAAATCTAATGCACCCCCTCCAAGCTTAAGCTCGAGGACTTCATTAAATTCATCCTCTGTCATTATAAACTCTGACCCAGTCAAATGTGTAGTGAATGATCCCCTATTTTGCACAATTTGTAATGTGCAATAGAACTCAAGAGAGAGTTCATGCCTAGCCATAATACTTTTATAAGCAAAATAATCCCAACCCCACTTCTATAATGCAGCTTTCAACTCTACGTCAACTCCTAACTTATGCATATCTACCCAATCTATCCTATATGACTCAATGTAGGAAGATCTGAGAGATTTTGTTACCTCTCTCCCTCCCAATCATGAAAGATTGCAAAGGGAGTACCATAGTGGTCACGAATATCTGGGAGTGGAGAATCTGGTAGCAAAGGCATAGGGTTTTGTGCGTGCTTTCTCTTATCCTGGTGGCGTACCCGGCTAGATTCTTCCTCACCTGTCATCATGGTTGGTGTTTTAGGTGTTGGGAAACATGGGTAAAGTGTCAGGAAAGGTTGGGCTTGTGCGGGTTTTCTATTCTGGGAAGAAGATTTAAGTGTGTTATGATTTATGACCAAATTCGACTGTTGTCCAAATTTATAATTCCACTTCTGACCTAGCTGGCATACGCCAGTCACCTCTGGCATGTGCCAGCTTCTCCATTTTTTCTTGACTTGGCGTATGCCAGGACTATTGGCATGGGCCAACTATGTATAGATCACAAAAACTTTACACTTATGATATAAGCACTCAAACTAAAATATCAAACATAAAAAACAAAATATGCTAATCTAATGTTTTTGGCTTTTATGTATGCTACATTCCTGGAAAGCTTGAAAACCAGATGCCCCATTCTCCTGGGTCACAAATACAACTTTGACTTTCTCAATTCACGCAACTCATGAATAGCGTACCATGATGAACTACCTTTCCTTGTGGTCTTTTTAGCTTTAAGCTTAATAAGGTCACCACGTAGTAGCACAGTACCCTCATTTTGTGAGTTAGTGCTATTCTTACTACAGCCACCTTCGTGTTCAAACTTCTCACACCTAGGACAATACTCAAATATCTTCATCCTTCTCTTGTAGGCACTATTTCATGTTCCTCTCGAGTGTCTTAAGAAGTTTTCATCTCGTCACTCAATTCTCAATGTCTCTTTCGCTTGACAAAGAATGATGAGAGGACACAAAACATATACGTAGAAGCATATACGTAGCACAAAACATCCTGTTCTAACTAGAAGCATATACGTAGCACAAAACATCCTGTTCTAACTAGAAGCATATACGTAGCACAAAACATCCTGTTCTAACTAGAAGCATATACGTAGCACAAAACATCCTGTTCTCTACAGGTAAAAGAGGACACAAAAATAAAAATAAAAATAAAATACATGCTAATTTTTAAAGTTGTTAGCTTGACTCTGTTCTAATTGTTCATGCACTGGATGGCATATTAATCAATTGCACCTCTGCATCTCGATTAATGTCACCCCCTTCAATGTAGATTTTGCATCTTTAGTTGTTTACTCTAAAGATTCCTCCCTTGCTATCTTGCAAATCTAGTACCCCAAAAGGGAACACCTTAACAATTTGGTATGGGCCACTCCAATTGGATTTGAGCTTCCTAGGGAAGAGTCTCAGCCGCGAGTTGTAGAGAAGAACATGCTGCCCTTCCTTGAAATCCTTCTTTATGATGTTGGCATCATGTCTCCTCTTGGTCCTTTCCTTATAGAGTCTTGAGCTCTCAAATGCAAAGTCTCGAATTTCTTCCAACTCTTCTAGTTGGAGAATTCTTCATTCACTACCCTTTTTGTAATCGTAATTAAGGATCTTGATGGCCCAAAATGCACGATGCTCAAGCTTCACTAGAAGATGGCACACTTTGCCATAAATAAGCCTATAAGGCGACAATCCTATAGGTGTTTTAAATGCTGTCCAATAAGCCCATAAGGCGTCATCAAGCTTGTTAGACCAATCTTTTCTCATGGAATCGACCATCTTTTCTAAAATTTTCTTGAGCTTTTGATTTGAAAGCTCAACTTGTCCGCTTGTTTAGGGATGATATGGTGTTGCCACCTTGTGCATTACCCTATATCTCTTTAGCAGGATCTCAAATAGTTTGTTACAAAAGTGTGACCCACCAACATTGATCATAGTTCTTGGCACTCTAAATCTTGAGAAGAGCTTCTTAATAAAGTGGATAACTACCTTAGCATCATTTGTTGGTGATGCCAAAACTTTTACCCATTTAGAAATGTAGTCTACTCCCACCAAGATACTTGTTGCCATATGATGTGGGGATAGGTCCTATAAAATCCAATCCCCAAACGTCAAAGAGCTCCACTTCAAGAATTCTAGGTAATGGCATCTCATTCTTTTTTGAGATATTTCCCATTCTTTGGCAGCGATCATACTGAGCAATATTTACATGCATCCTTGAATATGAAAGGCCAATAGAATCTGCATTCAAAGACTCGCGATGTAGTTCTTGTCGCTCTATAATGAACTGAGTATGGAGTGTTGTGGCATTGTTCTAGAATGTTTGCTACTTCTCAACTAGCAATGCACCATTAAAGCATCCCATCACTACACCTTTTAAAAAGGCGTCATCAAGCTTGTTAGATCAATCTTTTCTCACGGAATCAACTGTCTTTTATAAAATTTTCTTGATCTTTTGATATGAAAGCTCAACTTGTTTGCTTGTTTAAGGATGATACGGTGTTGCTACCTTATGCGTTATCCCATATCTCTTTAGTAGGATCTCAAATGGTTTGTTACAAAAGTGTGACCCACCATCACTGATTATAGTTCTTGGCACTCCAAATCTTGAGAAGATCTTCTTAATGAAGCAGATAACTACCTTAGCATCATTTGTTGGTGATGCCAAAGCTTCTACCCATTTAGAATTGTAGTCTACTCCCACCAAGATACTTGTTGTCATATGATATGGGGATAGGTCCTATAAAATCCAATCCCCAAACGTCAAAGAGCTCCACTTCAAGAATTTTAGATAATGGCATCTCATTTCTTTTTGAGATGTTTCCCATTCTTTGGCAGCAATCATACTGAGCAATATTTACATGCATCCTTGAATATGAAAGGCCAATAGAATCCACATTCAAAGACTCGCGATGCAATTCTTATCGTTGCATAATGACTTGAGTATGGAGTGTTGTGGTATTGTTCTAGAATGTTTGCTACTTCCCAATTGGCAATGCACCATCGAAGCATCCCATCACTACACTTTTTAAAAAGGTATGGATCATCCCATACATACATTTGAATATCACTTAGAAATTTCTTCCTTTGGGGATAACTCAGGTCTCTAGGAATATTCCTTTAACTAAAAAGTTGGCAAAATTAGCATACCAGGGGGCTTCTACTCTACTAATTGTCATAAGGGTTTCATCCAGAAATTATTCTTGGATCCTCCCATCTTTCTCCATCTGGTCACTTCTCTCTAACCTAGAGATATGATCTGCGACAATGTTTTCTACTCCTTTCTTATCCTTGATGGACAAGTCAAATTCTTGGAGTAACAAAATCCAGCGCATCAAGCGAGGCTTGGCATCTTGCTTTGAGAATAAATATCTCAAAGTTGCATGGTGAGTATAGATTATCACTTTTGAACCAAGCAAGTATGGCCTAAGACCGCATAAACAATCGCAAGCATCTCCTTTTTTGTGGTTGTATAATTGAGTTGAGCTCCTACCAGCACTTTACTTGTATAGTAGATGACGTGGAGCTTTCCCTCTTTCTTCTATCCCAACACACAACCTAAAGCGAGATCATTTGTATCACACATCAATTCGAATGGAAGCTTCCAGTCTGTTGATAAAATAATCGGAGCTATGACTAGAGCCTTCTTTAGAGCATCAAATACCTTAAAGCATTACTCATCAAAGTTAAAGGACACATCCTTCACTAGCAAATTTGTTAGCAGCTTGGCGATTAAAGAGAAGTTCTTGATGAATCTTCTGTAGAATCCGGCATGACCCAGAAATGCTTTAACTCCTCTAACTATAGTTAGCACATCCATCTTCTCTATTTCTTGTCAATTTCTTCCTTGACTTCTTCCACTATCTCCTCCTCTTCTTCTTCTTCTTTATCCTCAATCATAGAGATATTTTCCTTATAACTCAAGGATGCACTCATCAACAATATCAATTTTCATGCACATCCCTTCATCAAGAGGATGTTGCATGACACTGGTCATTTTAAACTCAACCTGCTCTTCTCCAATTCTTAGAACCAATTTCTCGTTATGCACATCAACTAACACATATGCTGTGTCGAGGAAGGGTCAGCCATAAATCAGTGGACAGTTCTTATCCTTAGAAAAATCCAAAACCACAAAGTCAACTGGGAAGATGAACTTGTTAATCTTCACCAAGACATCCTCAACTACACTATATGGCTTCTTTAACTTCACACAAACCCAATTTCCTAAATGTTGATAAAGGCATTAAGTTAATACTTGCGCCTAAATCACATAACCACTTTGGAAAACTCAGTATTATATATAAAATAAGGAATTGTAAAAATCACAGGATCTTGTAACTTCGTTGGAAGATTCTTGGAGATAAGAGAGCTACAATCAGCTATTAGGGCAACCGTCTCTCCATCTTCCTATTTCTTCTTCTTGGTGATGAGTTTCTTTAGAAACTTAGCATAGTGTGGCACTTGGTCTAGCATCTCCAGAAAAGAGACACTGATTTGAACGTTCTTCATTTTCTCCATGAAATAGAGAAATTTCTCATCCATCCCCGACTTTCTTTTTACCCTTTGCGGATAAGGTAAAATGGGGATCATCGATGGTGGTGGTACATACACTTCTTCATCCTCCACAACTTCATCAAGCAGAACCTTCTCTCTTTGAACTTCTTCCTCCTTTTCTTGGTTAGGAATCACCATGTCACTCTTCTTAGCTTTCGCATTGGTTGATTGAGAAGCTAATTTCTTACCACTTCTCAAGGAAATTGCATTTATGTGGCCTCTAGAGTTTGCTTTGGTAGACCTTGGGAGAGAGCCTGATGCTCTTTAGGCATTTGCCTTTGCAATTTCTCCAAGTTGTTCCTCCATATTGTGCATAGTAGTTGCTTGACCTTTGAGGAATTGTTCCATACTATTTTGCCTTGCTTCTTAATTAGCTAGGGCTTTCAATATTTGGCTTTGGTGGGTAGATGATCCTTCACTTTCTTAGATATAGTTTTCCACCTTGTTAAATCTATCCTCAAGTGATCCCATTCTTTCCCCAGATATCCACATGGTTGAAAACCAGGTGGATGTCCTTGTTGTGGAACACATAAAGGCAGTCCTTTATCAATGACAATGGCCATACTATCATCATTGTTTCCTCCCTTCCATGAAAAGTTAGGGTGATTCCTCCATCGAGGGTTGTATGTTGAAGAGTATGGATTGTTTCCTGTACGGTTTGCTACTTGTCCTTGACCACTAACAAAATTCACTAGCTCCTCAGGTTGGGTCATCATGGTACATTCACTATACACATGGTCAACATTGCCACAAGCTTCGCAAGTTTGTTGTATAGTCACAACATAAACTTTGCTCAGGTTCAAGTCGTGCAGTTGTTTTGCCGTTAGATCCTATTAAGATTGGAAAGATGAGAAAGTATCAAGTTCAATAATTCCTCTTCTCATTTTGCTCCCTTACCTCCCTTATGGGTTGCCTTCTAACATTGGTCATTAACCTGTTCATTGCTACCAACTCCTCCAAAATATGGTAGGCTTCATCCCTTTCCTTTCTCAGGAAATTTTTGTTAGAGGCAGCATCAACAGTTCCCATTGTTGATGGTGCAAGGCAAAAATAAAAAGTCTTTAGCAAAGACTCTTCTGATAATCCATGATGCAGGCACTTTCATTACAAATCCTTAAATCTCTCCCATGTTTCACTCAAAGACTCACCTTTAAATTGTTTAAAGTTGTTAATATCCTTAACAAGTCCTTTAGTCTTTGAGGATGGGAAATACTTATCCAGAAAAGCATCTGCCAATTCTTCCCAAGTGTTGATTGGAGTTCCCTTTAATTGTTCGAACCAAAGCTTAGCCTTGTCCTTTAAAGTAAATGGAAACATCCTAATCTTAATAGCATCATTAGAAGCTCCAAGGTACTTAAGTTTTCAGCTATTTCCATGAAGTTTGAAATATGGTCATCGGCGTCTTCATTAGGTAGACCATAAAATTGTGAGGAAGCTTGAAGTATATGTATTACAGCTAGCTAAATTTCAAAGTGATTAGCTTTGACAACTAGCCTTTGTATTTCAGTCAGTGCTCCCCCTAATCTTGATCTTCCATGATCCATTAAAGACATCCTAGGAGCAGGTGCTCCTTGACCTTCTTGCGATTCATCCATTCTTTCTTTCTCTCATCTCTCTCTTCGCAATGACCTTTCTAATCGTGTAATGCCTACTTCAAATTCCAAAGGAGAATTGTTTGTAGAATGGGTTACGGGCATGCAAGTAACTTGTCTTGCTTGTCAAGTTACCTTTGAACTATTGTCACAAGTAAACAAAAAATAAAATTTCCTAATCCAAGTTCGTTCACCAAATTAAGCATATATAACTCCATCCTCAGCAACATCGCCAATTGATCAGTGCTATGAGGGTGCTACTTCAGTTTGGTCAGGAAGGCATATGCTAGATTTGGTTGGCGTGTATTAAGTCTCTCATTATGGCTTAGTTGGTATGCGCTGGTTGCTAATGATGTGTACCAAGTGTGTTATTTAAGCAGCACTAGCGTACGCCTGATATGGATGGCATGCGCCAAGTGTTTGGCAGAAGCAATACAGAATAAGTCGATATTGTCTTCCCACAAGGACTAAGTTTATAGGTAGGTTCTTTGGTTTACTTACTAGTCTAGGATCAAATTATAAAGTTTGGTTGATTACACACACGATTTAAAGTCTAAACAAACTAAAGGTTTATCTAGTTAACTAACAAACTTGTTTAAATAACTTAGAACACTAAAATGAGTAAGGTACCTAAAAAACCAACATAACCAAATAATTTAGGGGGTATTTTATGTATGTGATATGGTCTGAGTATTTCTAAAGCAACCAATCAACACTTTCGCGCTAGATAAGTCTAAATCAATCCTTAACTAAACTTAGAATGGCTTTCCTTCCTTTCCACTCACATACAAGATAGAGAGAAATATCTAACTTAGTCTAATGTTTCTGGTTTTTCACACGAAAGGAAGTCTTCTTTACACTTAGCCCAATATATCAATACATATACTCTAGCTAAAATGCTAAAGATTAGGTTTAAACAAAATACCTAACAAAATATCCAAGCAAAATATCCTAAAAGTCTGCCATTTTTGTTTCCATCATCATCACAAGCATTAAATGGCCGAATCCTTTATCCCCAATTTGTCCAACCATCAACTCAGCCACTTGCAAATTCTATCAATCTTATCCCTACCTGGCATACGCTAGATGTCATTGGCATATGCCATGTCTTCATGTTCTAGATCTGATGGCGTGTGCCTGGTTGTTCGCGTGCTTGGTCTTTGGCATGGGCTAGGTTATTTGGCGTGCATCAGCTACCCTTACTTTGCACTCCTTGCCTTCGTGGCCTTCTTCTCGCCCATGCCTTTATGCGCTTACTCGATCATCCTCCACTTCTCCTCAAATTAGTTCCTAAAAACAAGAAAATACAATGAGAAATGATAAACTCAAGTAAAACACATAATGAACGAAACTAACACAATGACAACTTAAATTCAACTAAAACAACTACGAACACTAGGAAACACAGTCAGAATAAACACAATTATTGAGTGTTTTACACACTCATCAGAGATCTAAAGCATATAGGTGGGTAATTATAGTTTAAGGATACATGGTGAAATTGTGGTCTCGTCCAGGATCTAAATCTAAAGTCGTCCACTACTGTCAGAAGGCTTACACACTTAGCTCCAAGTGTGATCATGAGAACACTCTTAAACTCTTCTTTAGTTAATATTATTTATAATTTCGTGGTTATTTTGTGCAATATGTATATATCGACAATAACACTATTTATAGGCAGGAGGGGAGGCAATCTAAAAATTTCTGGATAAGCACCAATTCATGTCTCTTATCCATTTATACTTGCATCTCTAGAAGGCTACAGAATTTCTGGATAAGCACCAATTCATGTCTCTTATCCATTTATACTTGGTTGCCGATCTTTCATCTCCTTTTGGTGGGTTGTTAAGATGCCTTATCATTATCCCACTATCACATCCCTCCATACTCCTTTGAGAGATTTTTTAAAACATTTAGATAGCCTCGAGACCCATTACAACTCTTCTAAATGTAACTTGAAGTCATCCAAATTTTTTCAAAATATGAAGGCTCTTCTAACTTCTCACGATGATACGCACATATGATATACTCCATTCTCCTTTTGGACTTTAGGACTTTTTGGATTTTAAGTTTTTGGCTTAAAGTAATTGAATTTAATAAATAATTAATAATTTTCCATATGAATAATGATTAAAGCATACAGTCTTTATTCAAAAATAAGATGAGTTATTATTATATGGAGACAAGTAGCTTGTGACTTTGAATCTTCTCTAGTAATATGTCATCAGATTTACTCATTGCATGGTGAAAGTGATGCCTCAAACTATCAGCTCTTGGTGTACACCAAGATAATAATATTTACACAATAATAATCATAGTATTCTTGGATGCTCATATTATGTCTTTTTTGACCATGGATAATATCTTTGATTCATAACTATTTACCATTTGAAGTAATCTTATATAAGTAATCTTCTATCAAGAGTATCCTGCCATACTCCATCTTTACTAAGGTATATGAATAATTAATACCACACCTCTGTAAGTCAATACTTAAACAACTTGTAAGAATAAGATATGTTCTAAATTATTATTTAAACCCTCCATAACTTAGTTATTTCATTAAACTAAATTTATGAGATCTCCACTTATCATGGTTGAGTTATCACTATAGATGTTCTTTATTGTATGAATTTTACTTTCATTTTCTTTATTGTATTATACATTTGATCTTTATTATTTCATTTTGCGAAAGGATTTACTATATTGTCGTTAAATTTTACATAGTCAATGATGATCATCCCATTTTAGATCGACTAATAGTATTATGTCTTCGATGAATGTTTTGAGACTCACCATTATACATAGTCGTTTGTGCCCATTTGATTGCACATATGCTATTATAATGTGTCAATACAGGTGGCATGGGTTTGTTCGAGCACAAAATATATTCTAAAAAGTTTTTGAGTCATTCAACTTCTTTCCCACCTTTGTTCAATATTATAAACTCTAACTTTATAGTAGATTAAGCTATACAATTTATTTAGAGGACTTCTAAGACACAACTAATCCTCTTGTGAATTTTAATTTTTTAGTGTGTGATATCTAATTTGTGTCATTATATTCTTTCAATATAGTTAGATATTTAATATAATATATGCCATAGTTCATGTTATATTTTAAGTACCATAAAATCCTTTTTAGAATTAGTTATTAATCATTACGTGGATTACTTGTGAATTAAAATAATTAGTTATTAATCCACTAAAGCTACTAATTGATTACACATTTGCACATAATTTAGTTGAGATATTGGGTCTCCTCAATTTTTGGCTAAATGTAAATTAAAATATACCAGGGTCTTAACCTAAGGTTTATCAAAAGCATTGAATTCCTTGAGCATGCTCTCTATGTATTAAAATTGCGTTAAGATAATTTTGTTAGCTTTCTTAGAGATTTTTATCCATAGTATGGCATTAGTTAGACCCATTTTTTATCAATATGACTCTTGAACATATTTTAAAATTTTCATAATAACCTCATTATTGCTTCTCATAATTAGTAAGTCATATATGTAGACACATATATCGTATTCGTTGATCTTAAGGTCATTTGATAGCATTGTCCTGTCAAATTTTTTGTGTCACTATTTTAGTACTTGTTTTAGCCCATACTGTGACTTGACCAACCATCATATTTTATGCTCTTGTCCAAGAACTATAAATATATAGGTTGTTCCAATACATTCTATTATGACCCTAGGTTTGACTCCCAACCTTTGATTTATTTTGTTTTGATTGATTTTAGAAATGTGTGACTTTTGTTCATGTGTATTGTTTTGTCGATGTATTTGTGAATGAGAAGTTCTACACTTCTCCATTTGGTTGTTGGGGTTAAGGGAGAAATTTTAGGCTATTTGGTGACAAAATGATAATTTTGAGCCAACATGGCACACACACCAACCTCCTTGGCGTACGCCAGAGAGCTTGGAGAACTCTCAGGTGATTTTCGACCAACATGGCATCCGCCATCTTCCTTGGCGTGCGCCATCCCCTGCACACTTCACTTCAAAAATCCATAACTTTTGCGTACGACCTCGATTTGAGTGATTCTAATTTATGTGGGTTCCTAACATCCGTATCTATAACTTTGATGTTTTAAGCTTTGGCAATTATAGATTTATTTGATAGGATCATGGAAGGGTTTTAGGCGCTTGATTTTATGTATGATTCTCATCGGTGTTGGAAGATTTGACAAATTGGTGAACTATATGGCTCTTATGGACTAAAGATTGATTTGAGAACTTATTAGATCTAAGTAGAGGTTTAGGAGTGGTTGAGAATTACTTGGAAGGTTAATGACCAAAGAGGAAAAAGAGAGACAAATGGCTTATGGGTGTTTTTACCATTTTTGGTAAGTTTTTGGGATAAATATCTAAGAGATTTTGTGAGTAGGTCACTTGTGCTCATCCATTAAAAATGAAAGATAGAGTTGAGGAGAAAAGGAAAACGTAGGGAAAAGGAGAAGAAGGAAAATAGGAAGATCTTGGCAAACTTGGAAGCTTAGGTATGTGTTTTGGTATGATTTTAGCTTAGCTTGTGTAAGGCCCTTTCTTTGCCTTGAAGAAGAAGTGTTTATGTCAGGTTTTGGAGCATATTATGGAAGACCTAGGTTAGATGCTTGTGTTTAGTTAAGGTTATGAATGGAAGATATGATGATTATAGATGTTGGACTATGCTTTGATGATGAGATTGGAGGGTTATTGTGTATATTTTGGAGAACTTGTGAAGGAGTTTGATATTAGGGACTTATGTGTGATTTTTGCCACTTTCATGGTGTTGAGAATATGATGTTTGATAGAAGATTATTCTAATTGTTTAGTTGATCGCACCTTGGAAATTGAGCAACGTGGATTGTAAAGTAAAGTATAGACCTTTTGGTGCATTTGTGCGACTTGGGTTAGGTATGGGGATATTAACCTTAACCTTTGTTTTTGCTAACATTGTTTGTTATGATCTTGTGATTATACTTTGAATCATTAAATTGCTATGTGAGCTTGTATGGTGAGAGTCTTTTGATATGTTTTGAAAAGTTTTGCTTGTTTTGGCATTTATGAGTCTTTGGAATTATAAGGTATTGGTTAGTGATTATGGGTTTGTGCATGATATATGTGAGTTGATTTGTGTGATGGCAGACGATGGGGTCTACCCGTGCCAACCGGGGATGTCGGCACATGTGATGAGTGCCTAAAACACTCATTATTTGTGTTGATTTCTTAGAATTATTTTAGAGTTTTTAGATTGTTTAAGTCGATTTTTAGTTATCTTGTGTTAGTTTTCATTCTTTGTGATTTTTAGTTGTGTTTGTTATTTCTCATCGTGTTTCTGTGGTTTTAGGAGCTTATTCATGGACTTGAGGAGGACGAGTGATCAACGGTGCTAAGGTATGGGCAAGATGGAGCTCACGAAAGCAAGAAGAACAAGGCCTGCCAAGGCGTGGCGCGCACCATAGGCACAGGTGGCATGCGCCGTTGGAACACTCGGATCATAATAAGAACATAATAAACCCGTTGAGTTGCTTGATTACATAAGTTTTAATGGTACTAAACTCACTTTTAGTTAAATTTGCTAAACCAGATTGTAGTTTGGTGTTTTGTAGTTCATAGACTTTTGACTAGTTTAAATCTTTAGATTATTAATCTAGAAGGTTGTTCTTGTTCTAATCAAACCAAACATCATAATATACTCCTAATCAAGTTTGGAATCTAAGTACGAAGTCTTAACAATCAATTCCCTGAGGATCGACAAAACCGAACTTACTCTGTGCTTTTGCTGTTGAGTGTTGGCGCACGCTAAGGAGGAGTGGCGCGCGCCATTATTCTTGCATGAAGAACATTGGCACGCACAAAAGAGAATAGGCGCGCGCCATAGACGCCCAAAAATTTTGGGCCGTGCAACGAGAATAGGCTAGCTCTATCAGACACAGTTAACCCGTGCCGTAGGCACTAGTGGCACGTGCCATAGGTGGCCAGCGAGCCTGAAACAACACGCAAATCATCAATACACTTCGGATCAAGCACAAAGGATAATCCAAACACTCAAGTACAAAGCAAACAATAAATTGGTGCCATTGCCGGGGAGTTGAGTTGTTAACGCTCGATTTGGTGAACGAACTTGGATAAGGAAAATTTTTATTTTTATATAATAATATAATAGTAAAATAAAAAAAACCAAAAAAATTAGAGTTAATTTTTAAACGTTACTAGCAACACAAGTTACTTGAAAAGGATTTGTGCATGCCCTTAACCAGTTCTACCCAAAATCTTCCTTTAGAATTTGAAGTGGACATTACTCGACTAGAAAGGTCATTACGAAGAAAGAAAAGAGAGAAAGTAAGGATGGATCAAAGACAAGAAGGACAAGGAGCTGAAGTTCAAGCTCCTAGAAGATCTTTGATGGACCATGGAAGACCAACTTATGAAGGAGCAAAAACGGGGATCCAGCGGCCAGCTATTAAAGCTAATCACTTCGAAATCAAGTTGGCCGTGATTCATATGCTTCAAGCATCGGGTCAGTTCTATGGACTACCTAATGAAGACCCGAATGACCATCTTGGAAATTTCATGAAATTAGCTGATAATTTCAAGTAACCAGGAGCGTCTGATGATGCCATGAAAATAAGGATGTTTCCATATACACTTAGGGATAAGGCCAAACATTGGTACAAGCGACTTAAAGGTACACCAATAACCATGTGGGAGGAACTTGCAAATGCTTTTCTGGATAAATATTTCCCATATTCAAAGACAAGCAAGCTTGTCAAGGAGATAACAAATTTTGAACAATATGAAGGTGATTCTTTGAGTGAAACCTGGGAAAGATTTAAAGAGTTACAAAGGAGTTGTCCTCACCATGGTTTATCAGAGGAGTCGTTGCTCAAAACTTTTTATATTAGCCTTTTACCAACAACCATGGGAACAGTTGATTCTACCTCTAACGGAAATTTTCTGAGAAAGGAAAGAGGTGAAGCCTACCATATTCTGGAAGAGTTGGCAGCAACTAACAGGATAGTCGCAAATGAAAGAAGAAAGCAACCAATGAGAGAGCTAAGAGAACTAACTGAGCAAAGCGAGCAGAGAGGAATGATTGAACTTGATGCTTCCTCATCATTTCATGCTCAATTGGATTTAATGGCAAAGCAGTTACGAGATTTGACTGTAAACAAAGTTGATGTGGTTGCTGTCCAACATAATTGTGAAGCTTGTGGCAACATTGGCCATGAAATTAGTCAATGTGCCATGATGAACCAACAAACTGGGCTAGTCAATTTTGTTAGTGGTCAAGGACAAAGAGGAAACCGAATGGAAAATAACCCATATTCTTCAACATATAACCCTGGATGGAGGAATCATCCTAACTTCTCATGGAAAGATAGAAGTAATGATGATAACATGGCAATTGTGCCTGATAAAGGACTACCATTACGTGCCCCACTACAAGGACCACCACCTGGTTTCCAACCACGTGGATTTCTGGGAGAAAAGATGGGGGCCTTATAGGAAAGATTTGATAAGGTTGAGAAATTCATCCAACAAACTAAAGAATCATCCACTAACCAAAGTCAAATATTGAAAGCTTTGGCTAGCCAAGAAGCGAGACAAAACAATTTAGAATAATTCCTTAAGGGGCAAGCAACTGCCATGCGTAACATGGAAATACAACTTGGGGAAATTGCAAGGGTAAATGTCCAAAGAGCATCTGGCTCTCTCCCAAGCTCTACCGAAGAAAATCCTCGAGGTCACGTCAATGCAATTTCTTTGAGAAGTGGCAAAGAATTAGCTTCTCAATCAGTAAAGGAGAATGCTAAAGAAAGTGAAGTGGTGAATACTAACCAAGACAAGTTTGAAGAAATGTCGAAAGAAAAAGTCCCGCAAGAGAAAGTTACGGAGGAAGAAGAAGTTTACATACCACCACCACCAATGATTCTCATTCTGCCTTATCCTCAAAGGGTAAAGAGAAAATCGGGAATGGATGAGAAATTTCTCCATTTTATGGATAAAATGAAAGATGTATAGATTAGCGTCTCTTTTCTTTATATGCTAGATCAAGTTCCACACTATGCCAAGTTTCTAAAGGAACTCATCACAAAGAAGAGGAAGTGGGAAGATAAAGAGACAGTTGCCCTCATGATAGATTGTAGTTCTCTAATTTCAAAGAACCTTCATACTAAGCTTCAAGATCCTGGGAGTTTTACTATTTCCAGTTTTATTGGTGACATTGAGTTTCCAAAATGTTTATGTGATTTAGGTGCAAGTATCAACTTGATGCATTTATCTACTTTTCGAAAACTTGGGTTGTGTGAAGTAAAGCCAACTTTAATGCTTCTCCAGTTGGCAGACCAGACAATTAAGAAACCATTTGGTGTGGTTGAGGATGTCCTGGTAAAGATTGACAAGTTCATCTTTCTAGTTGACTTTGTGGTTTTGGATTTTTCAGAGGACAAGAATTGTCCACTAATTTTTGGCAGACTCTTCCTTAACACAACACATGCTTTGGTAGATGTGCATAATGGTAAATTGGTTCTCCGGATTGGAGCTGAGAGAGTTGAGTTTAACATGACAAGTGTGACGCGCCATCCGCTCGATGAAGGGATGTGCATGAAAATTGACATTGTAGATGAATGTATCCTCGAATTCTGTGAGGAAAATATTTCTAAAATTGAGGATATAGAACAACAAGAAGAAGATGAGGAAATTATGGAAGAAGTAAAGGAGGAAGTCAACAGGAAAGGTCTACTTGAGGAATTGGAAATTCATTTAAAATACCGAACTCCACCCTCAATTGTGAAAGCTCCATCTTTGGAGTTGAAAGAGCTACCCTCGCATCTAAGATATGGATTCTTAATAGATGGAGGGAGGTTACCAATTATAATCTTAAACAAGCTCTCCAAGGTTGAAGAGCATAAAGTGGTTGCAATTGTGAACAAACGAATTAAGGCAATTGCTTGGCAAATTTCCGACATCAAGGGAATAAGCCCAGAAATTGTAATGCATCATATTCACATGGAGGATGGAGCAAGGCCGAGAGTAGATTGACAAAGAAGACTTAATCCTAACATGAAGGAGGTTCTAAAGAAGGAGGTGATCAAGCTTCTAGAAGCTAGAATTATTTATCCGATTTCAGATAGTGAGTGGGTTAGTCCAATCCATTGTGTTCCAAAAAAGGGAGGAATAACAGTGGTAATCAATAAGGAGGGTGAGCTCATTCTAACACATACTGTGACCGGTTGGAGGGTGTGTGTTGACTACAGAAAATTGAATGACGCCACACGAAAGGATCATTTCCCTTTATCATTCATTGATCAAATATTAGAAAGGATAGCAGGATTTTCTTACTATTGCTTTTTGGATGGGTACTCAGGGTATAACCAAATTGCAATATACCCCAGAGATCAAGAGAAGATATATTTCACCTGTCCCTTTGGTATTTTTGCATATTGCAGAATGCCTTTTGGATTAAGTTGTGCCTTAGCAACATTCCAACGTTGTATGAAGTCTATCTTTTGGGAGATGAATGAGAAGATAATGGAAATCCTCATGGATGACTTCTTTATATTTGGAAACTCATTTGATCATTGTCTAGAAAATCTTGATAAAGTATTGGAGAGATGTGAGGAAAAGAATCTTGTTCTCAGTTGGGAAAAGTGCCATTTTATGATAGACGAAGGAATAGTTTTGGGGCACAAGATTTCTAAAGTTGGAATGGAAGTGGACAGAGCAAAGACAGAGGCAATAGAGAAAATGATTGCACCAACTGTAGTTAAAGGAATTAGAGCCTTTCTGGGTCATGGGATTTTTATAGAAGATTCATCAAGAACTTCTCTCTAATTGCAAAGCCTCTGACAAATTTGTTAGTTAAGGACATGTCCTTCAACTTTGACGAGCAATGCCAAAAGGCATTTGATGCTCTAAAGAAAGCTCTAGTAACAGCTCCAATTATTTCATCACCGAATTGAAAACTTCCATTTGAGTTGATGTGCAATGCAAATGAATTAGCTTTGGGTTGTGTGCTTGGACAGAAGAAAGAACGGAAGCTACATGTCATCTACTATTCAAGTAGAGTATTGGCAGGAGCTCAACTAAATTATACAACCACAGAGAAAGCATTACTTGCAGTCATCTATGCTTGTGACATATTCAGAGCATACTTGCTTGGTTCAAAAGTGATAGTCTATACAAATCATGCAGCTTTGAAGTATTTATTCTTAAAGCAAGATGCCAAACCTCGCTTGATGCGCTGGATTTTGTTACTTCAAGAATTTGACTTGTCAATCAAAGACAAGAAAGGAGCTGAAAATGTTGTCACGGATCATCTCTCTCGACGAGAGAAAAGCGACGGGATGGAGAAAGATGGAAAGATAAAGGAAGAGTTTCCAGATGAAACTCTGATGATCTTAAATAGAGTAGAAGCCCTATGGTACGCTAACTATGTCAACTTTTTAGTTGGAGAAATTGTTCCTACTAGACTAAGTTACCCTCAAAGGAAGAAATTCCTAAGGGATGCTCAAATGTTTGTTTGGGATGATGCATACCTCTTTAAGAGATGTAATGATGGGATGCTTCGAAGGTGCCTTGCCGATTGGGAAATAGCTAATATTTTAGAGCAATGTCACAACACTCCTTACTCAGGTCATTATGGAGCAACAAGGACTGCTGCAAGGGTATTTGAGTGCGGATTCTATTGGCCTTACATATTTAGAGATGCACGTACCTATGTGGAACAGTGTGATCGCTACCAGGGAATAGGGAATATCTCAAAAAGGAATGAGATGCCCTTATCTAGAATTTTAGAGGTTGATCTCTTTGACGTGTGGGGATTGGACTTTATGGGACCTTTTTCTACATCGTATGGCAACAAGTATATCTTGATTGGAGTTGACTACGTTTCAAAATGGGTAAAAGCTTTGGCGTCACCTACAAATGATGCTAGAGTTGTTATCTGATTTCTTAAAAAACTCTTCTCAAGATTTGGAGTGCCACAAGCGATAATCAGTAATGGTGGATCACATTTTTGCAACAAGCCATTTGAGGTCTTACTAAAGAGATATGGGGTAACGCACAAGGTGGCAACACCTTATCATCCCCAAACAAGCAGACAAGTTGAGCTTTCCAATCGAGAGCTAAAAATGATTCTGGAAAAGATGGTCGGATCGGCTAGGAAAGGTTGGTCAAAAAGCTTGATGATGCCTTATGGACATATCGAACAGCATTCAAAACTCCAATAGGAATGTCACCCTACAGGCTTGTTTATGGCAAGGCATGCCATCTTCCTGTGGAGCTTGAGCATCGTGCATTCTGGGCAATCAAAACTTTTAACTATGATTACAAAAAAGCCAGTGAACGTAGAATTCTCCAACTTGCAGAGTTGGAAGAAATACGTGATTAGGCATTCGAGAGCTCAAGACTTTATAAGGAAAGGACAAAGAGGAGACATGATGCCCACATCATTAGAAAGACTTTAAGGAGGGCCAACATGTTCTTCTCTACAACTCGCGATTGGGACTTTTCCCTGGGAAGCTCAAATCTAAGTGGAGCAGACCATACCAAATTGTCAAGGTATACCCTTTTGGGGCACTTGATCTGCAAGATAACAAAGGGATAGTTTTCAAGGTTAATGGTCTAGTTTTCAAAGTTAATGGTCAAAGGTGCAAAATCTACCTTGGTTGAGACATCATTAACCAAATTGTGGAAGTGCAATTGGTTAATATGTTGTCCAATGCATGAACATGAAAAAAGTCAAGCTGACGACTTTAAATTAGCATGTTTAGGATTTTTATTTTAATTATTTTTCACCTTTATTATTTTACTAATAGGGTTTATGTCATCTTTTACGTGCAGAGAATAGAGAGGAAGAATGTTGTGCTTAAAGTACATAAGTTTAGTGTATTTCTTAGTCAAGAAAAAACTTCCAAGAGACATTTGCATTATCAATTCTTAGTACGGCAAAAGAAACATTGAGGATTGAGCGCCGTGACCTTTTTCATAAGATACACTCCACTCAATTCGTGAATACCGTGAGAATAAGAGGTAACTCGAATAGGTTTAAAGCCAAAAGGGTCGCAAGGAAAGGTACTAGTTCATCATGGTATACTAATTGTGAGTTGTGCATGTTGCAAAGGTGAGAGTTAGATCTGTAAATATAGTTGTCCTCTTTTACCTGCAGAGACTAAAAAACAGGATGTTATGTGCCAAGTATAAGTGTTTAGTGAGAGTCTTAGACTTTAGGAAAATCCCAATAGATGTGTGCCTGATCATTTTGAAGCAAGCAAAAGAGATGTTGAGACTCGAGATATGTAAAGAGAATTTAGAGAGATATTCGAGAGGAACATCGAAGTGTGCGTATAGAAGAAGGATGGCAAGATTTTGGTTCTGTCACAAGTGTAGGAAGTTGGAGCACGATGGTGTTTGCAGCAAACATAAGTACAATTTTGCAAACTGAGTGAACTGTCCTGTTGCATCAAGACCCCGTTAAGCTTCATGCTAAAAGAGTTGTAAGACCAGGGAGTTCATCTTAGTATGCGATTGAGGAGCTGTATGAGTGGCGGATAGCGAAGTTGCACTTTTGACAGTGATTGCATCAGAGATAGTACTACACGCCAACTGAGCGACTGTGCTAATATGTTGTGACCTCCATTAAGCTTCGTACTGAAAAGGTTACAATAATTGACAGTCTGTCAAAGTATGATCCATCAGAATGGGGTGTCTGGTTTTCAAGCTTTCCAGGAACTCAGCGTAAATAAAAGCCAAAAAAATCATAAAAAAATAGAAAACATAAAAAAAAATTAGCATAGATTGTTTGTAAGTATTCAGTATGTGTTTAATTTCAATGTTGTATGTATATATGAAAAAAGAACGAGGAAAAACCGAGTCAGAAAATGGATGGCGCGTACCATCCGTGAGTGGCGCACGTAACTGGTACCATTGGCGCGCCCCATTACATAGTAGAGAGGCTATAAACCTCTCGGCCAAAACCCATTTCCTCACTTTCACTCCCTCCCAAATTTCAAAACACCCAAGAAAATCAAATCCCCATAAGCCCACTCTTCCATAACCTTCCCCAAGCAAAACCTACTACTTTCCGAGCATTTTCCATGGCAGGAGGAGAAGGAACAAGCCATGCAAGCAGAAAGGGCAAGAGGGCAAGGACTTCCTCACCACCAACGGAGACTCATCAACTTTCGGACATTGCTAGCTGCTATAATGCTCTTTTCTCGATCTTTCATGATTGGGAAGGGAGGAGGTACACCCATTTCTCTAAGATAGAAACTGTAAGCTACTTTAGGTTTGATATAGACGATATGATGAAATTGGGTTTAGAGAGGGAATTGAAGAGGATGTTGTGAGATTTTGGATGGAAGTACTTTATGAATAAGGAAGTTCTAGGAATAGAGGAATTGAGCTATGAATTCTTCACAACATTGACAATAGCTAAGGATAATGGATCCTTCTCCACTAGACTTCTTAGCAAAGAATTCACTATGGAGTAAGATGAATTTGTTGTGCTATTTCAATTTCAACCTGGGGGATTTGCATTAGATTTTTTGCCCCTTTCGCATGCTCATAAAGCATGGCATGAGCTCACCAATTTTGAGCGATATGAGTCTGGGAGTGCACTCAATGCTCTGATCAAGAACCCTTGCATTGCACTGGTACATCGATTCATGAGTCTGATGATTAGTGGGCAGTGGGAAGAGTCGAAAGTTTTTTGTCTGCAGCTGTATGCTATTTATTGCTTGCTCCATAATGAGCACTTTAGCACATGGATGATGATCTTAGATGTGTTTAGACGGATGATCAATCAGAGACCCACACGTCTTTACCTTGCTCATATAATTGCATGCATTGCTCGCCATGTGTTTCCTGATGAGTTTGCAGAGTTTAGAGGAACAACGGTAAGGCCATTAGTGATCAACATCACTAGGCTTTAACACAGCAAGCTCATCACAAAGATGAAATCAAGAAGCACTGGTGAAGACATATACCGATACAAGGCATGGGAAGACCAGGCAGCAGGTCAAGAGAGGCTTAGGCAAAGGCCTCCATTACCAGCTCAGGACTAGGGGGTAGAGGAGGAGCCCAGTAAGCAGGACCCCAGCTAGCCAGGCCCTAGCGGGCCTGGGCCGAGCCATCAAGGTTGAGACTACCTCGGTGAGCTTTCCTATTTACGTGATCAGTTTACTGCCTTATAGGTACAAGTGCAGGATTATATAGTATCCAACCAGATGAACTAGGATCGATATTATGAGGAGCACGATAGAGAGATGGCAGAGCAGCGGGCCGAGAGAGAGGAGTAGTGCACCTTCAAGGAAGAGTAGCGGGAACACGCAGTATGGATGCGACATTGGGCTGAGAACTTTGGAAGTGGTTTCTTCTTTCCACCACAGTCTCCACAACCACCACCACCATCTCAAGATCCAGCACAGGATTGACAGGGAGCTCCTACTTCCTTACCTTTTCTTTTATTTATTTATTTATTTGCTTCTTTTCGTGTTAGATTTTTCATTTAGGTTTGTTGAGTGTATTTGTTTGCTTGTCTTTGTTACTTGCATGCTTGCGTCTTAATTTTGTGTGTTATTTGTGTTTTTGATTGCGTGATTTAGACACCTTGAGGACAATGTGTCGCTCAAGTGTGGGGGAGGGTTCCTTCTAGGAATCTTCCTTTTTAGGATGTTTAGAGTATCTAGGATGTTCTGTGTATAGGTTTAGACTTGGCATGAATTTTTCAAAAATTTGACCCCCCTAAAAAATTTTCAACTTGTGTTAGAATTTTATCAAACTCTTAGTTAGGAGTTTAATTTAAGCACAAAGCCTAGGAATGGGTAGGAACCTCATACTTGGTTATTTAAATGAGTGGTTTCGTTATGTAGATTAGACTAGAGGGTTTATGAGCGAACCTTGTGAGATTTGAGCCAATGGAAAAGATGCTAGTCTCTATTTTTCATGAGGTGCATACTAGTGTTAGTTAATCGAGGCATCCTACTAGTACTTATCATAGTCTAGGTTGTGTGGAAGTTGTGAGAAGACAGGCCATTCTTTGATATTTGAGCCTAGAGCCTTAGTGCCAAAATCCTTTATTACCGTTTGCATAACACCATTTGAGCCAAGCCTTTTTATTGATCTTAGATGAGGAAGCCAACTTTGAGCCTATTATCTATTACCATCCCTACCTTTGATCATCTGATTTGAGGACACATAGGTTGCGCATGTTGGGGATGTATTGTATTGAGAGTAGTTGGTATCTGAAACCGACTTGGGGTATATGGTTAGGATTGTTTTTACGGTACATGACATTTTGAGAAGCCAAGTTTGCCTAGACATGTCTAGTTTTTATAGTGTGTTGCATGAAAAAAAAGAAGAAAAAGAGAAATCAAGAAAAAGGAAAAAAAAGTGAAAAGAAGAGAAAATGAAAAGAAAAAGAATGTGAAATTGAATAAGCATAAGTCTCTAAGCAAATCTTGGGCTTCTCGGTCCTAGCATATTGGGATATTGGGGAGTTTACTTTTATATACTTGGTGAGAATGTTTTAGCATAGTCGAGTGATTTTGTAGTTATTGTATCGAGTGCTCGGATTGGGTGGTTTAGCCATTATCCATACATTTTTATCTCACCCTGACCTTCAGCCCCAATACAACCTGATGAAAAAGCCCCCGATCATTGACAACCATTGTGACTTTTAGATAACGCTGAGTAGGACGTAGGATGTTTCGAGACATTAACATGTATGCGAGTGATAGAAAAGTTGACCATACATACTACATGAGTGAAACACTTTACTATCCTCAAGAGTTTAACCTTCTAGTGTCTTTTACATAGAGTCAACACTTGTTTAAACAATAGAATGTCAAGGTGTCTACTAGTTCGTAGTATTTTATGCTTTGAATTGATGAACTAACTAGGTTTATGATGGGATTGTGATATAAGTTGATATTTTTGAGAGAAGTTAAGTTTTGATCTAGTCATGCCAAGTTTTTACCTTATTATGTGTTTGTGTGTTCTTATGTGATTTTTGTTTAGTTTTTTTGTCTTTATGAGTCTTGCTTGGGGACAAGTAATGATTCAAGTGTGGGAGTGTGATGAGTGCCTAAAACACTCATTATTTGTGTTGATTTCTTAGGATTATTTTAGAGTTTTTAGATTGTTTTAGTTGATTTTTAGTTATCTTGTATTAGTTTTCATTCTTTGTGATTTTTAGTTGTGTTTGTTATTTCTCATCGTGTTTCTGTGGTTTTAGGAGCTTATTCATGGACTTGAGGAGGACGAGTGATCGACGGTGCTAAGGCATGGGCAAGATGGAGCTCACAAAAGCAAGAAGAACAAGGCCTGCCAAGGCATGGCATGCGCCATAGGCACAGGTGGCGCACGCCGTTGGTGCCAGTGGAGAGGCATCACTCTGACAAAAGGGCTTACGATATCATTGGCACGTGCCATGGTGTTATAGGCATGCGCCATGGACAGAAAGTGACAGATAGTTGGTCATTCCACTTGCTTTTCTTATTGGCAAACACCTTGGGGCCAAGGCACTTGGGATGGACACACTTGGGAGCTATGGTAGACACATTAGGGAGACAAGGAGGATAGTTGTTAGGATATTTAGCTTAGTTTTAAGTTTTTATTAAAGAGACTTTTGACTTTTAGCTAATAAGTGACATTTATGACATTTTGAGTAGAGGGGGAGAGAGGAGAACCAGAGAAGGAGGAAGCCACGAATGGTAACTCAACTCTCTGCATTGGACTTGAGGAAGAGAAAGGAAGCTTGATTACCTTTGATAAGCTTTCTTCTCTTTACTTTGATTCATTTTTATGCTTAAGTATGTTGATGTTTATATTGTGTTTTTGCTTAAGCATGTGTGAGTAGTTAATTCTGTGGGTTTGGTGCCTAGGAACTAACATGTAATTAACTAATTCGAGGGGTTAAAAACTAACAGATTTATGTTCTAGTTAATGAACTTAAAGCTTAATTATGGTTTCACATAGTTTATGATCATGATTAGTTCTTGCCTTTGACAATGGTGTAGACTAGTTGGCTGTGATAAAAACTTTGTGATTATCCATGATTATGATCTTAGTTAAAACTTGAGACCGAAAGGTGATGGAATTAATGTAAAGATGAACTAGATGATTAGTTGCTTAATGAATGAGAAATTTACTTAAGTAATTAATTGTCTACTGAGTGACAACTAAAGTTGGATCTTAGCTTGGTTTAGATTGATTAGTGGGGTCGAAAGAATATCTAATTGGTTTAAGTTTTGCTAATTATCAATTAAGATAAATCTAGCGCGAAAGTGTAGGTTTGTTGATTATGGAATACTTGGATCATAATAAGAACATAATAAACCCCTTGAGTTGCTTGATTACATAAGTTTCAATGGTACTAAACTCACTTTTAGTTAAATTTGCTAAACCAGATTGTAGTTTGGTGTTTTGTAGTTCATAGAATTTTGACTAGTTTAAATCTTTAGATCATTAATCTAGAAGGTTGTTCGTGTTCTAATCAAACCAAACATCATAATATACTCCTAATCAAGTTTGGAATCTAAGTACAAAGTCTTAACAATCAATTCCCTGAGGATCGACAAAACCGGACTTACTCTGTACTTTTGCTGTTGAGTGTTGGCGCACGCCAAGGAGGAGGATGGGTGACCTCCTGGGAGGTTTCCCAAGGTGCGTGCTTTTTTTAACTGTAATTAAATATTTAATATTTAAGAATCAATTCGTATTCAATTCAGATTCAATTCAAATTCAAAGGTTTATAAGTTCTATTCAATTCATCCTTGGACAAAATGAATATGATTTAATATTTTGATAACATTGTATTTCTTGATTATATGACCATCCCAACATTTATTTTAGGGTTTTTAGACCTATACATCAAAGATCAATAAGGATTATTGTTGTGTACATGTCTGATAAAGATGCAATAAATGATCTTTGGTCCTTATCCTTATCTATTTAGGTTTGGGCATTTCAATCATGACTAGACATTCCTACACCTTAAATTAGGCTTATCCTATCTGATAAAGATGTAATCAATAATCTTGGGTCTTATCATATCCTTATATGTTTAAGCTTCTTCGCTTTCCATAATTTATATAAGATTTTGTCCCTTTTTTGTGTGGAAATTTATTTAGAATATGGTTAGCTGAGAGAAAAGTTTCTCTCCACATGTTCTAGGATAAACTTGAGCTAATCAATATAATGTTTATCATCTCCTTAAGAGTATGATTCTTGTATTCAACGATAACATTTAATTGAGGAGAGTGTGAAGCGATTGTCTATTGAATAATACCATATTCTTGGTAGAGTTCCTCAAATGGATTACATATTTTTCTCCTTGATTACTTTGAATCATTTTTATTTTATCTATAAATTGATTTTTCAACTCATTCTTATATCTCATCCAGAGCTTTGTGTTTACCTTTCAAAAGATAGACATAGCAATATCTTGTGCAATTATTAATAAATGTGATAAAATACTTTAGCTGCCTTTAGTTTGCATGTGTTTCATATCATAAATATTGGTATAAATTAATTAGAAAAGCATAGTACTTCTTTCCATTGAATAGAAAGGTACATTGGTCATTTTAGCTTCCACATATACTTCACATTTATCGTTCAGGTTGAACTTTACTTTTGGTAATAAATTCAAACTTACTAATTTTCTTAACAAATTTAAATTTACATGTCCTAACCTATCATGCCATAAATTAGGACACTTATCTAATTAAGAAGAATTAACAACTTTATTTTTTCCATTAAAGATGTAGTATATGGTTATTACATTCATTTAAAAAAAACCCTCTATCGATAATTCTTTCTTGTTAGATGACAAGACATGGTCATTATATATTTATCAACCTCAAGACTAGCTAAAAGATGACTTTGCTCAATAATGAGCTAGATACTAAGTTCTTCCAAATTTTTAGGACATGCATCACATCTTTGAGGTCAGCTCCTTTTCCAAGATCAATTCCAAGACTACCTTTCTCAAACTGACCACTTTCGAGGTTACATAGTTTATTTGTAAAGAGCTTTCAACTATTGGGATGTAAACGTAGAACAACTCCTTCTTCGAGCAGATATGGCAGGTTGTCCCTATGTCTATGAACCACTCTTGTGGGTTGTCACTAGATTAGCTTTAAATACCATAGCTAACAGATCCATCTTATATAGGTCTTTAGCCAAGTTAGCTTTTCAATTGAGTGTCATTTCATTGCAGACAATAATATTATCCATGTGATCCAGTTTGTCATAGTTGTAGTAGTTACCATTGATCTTCTTATTACTTTTCTTCTTAAGTTGTTGCTTCTCCTACTTATTTTCTTTAGTAACGTGCATTGTGGTTTTAGAGTTGGAATTATCTTGCTTGACTTTGGATTTTTGATTATCCTCTTCTATCCTATGTCTCACTATCAGATCTTTCACGCTCATATCCTTCCTCTTGTGCTTGAGTTAGTTCTTGAAGTTCTTCTAGAATGATAGTAGCTTTTTAGATCATCATAGCTACTTGGAATGACTCACTAAGTTGTATCCATTTGGCTTGAATCGTGTGAAGGATCAGTTATAATTTTTACACTTGGTCGATGACCTTCTTGGAGTCCACCATCTTGAAGTCAGAGAATCATATGTTGATGAAATTTGTTTATCTTAGGATCCTCTATTTTATACTTCTTCTTGAGTAAACTCCATACCTCTTTAATAATCTTAGTTATCATATAGATGTTGCAGAGGGTGTCATCTAATCTATTCAAAATGTAGTTATGACATAGGAAATAGCTTTGATTTTGTGCATCAAGATCATGGATCTTCTATTGATTCATCTTATTTTCTGCCACCTTCGGTGCATCTTCCTTTAAGAACCAGACTAGGTTGAGCCTAGTCAGATAAAATAACATCTTCTATTTCTATCTCTTGAACTTGATACCATTGAATTTTGTTGGTCTTTCGGCATAGACAGCTCTTGAGATGTAGTAATAGTGCAGAGCTTGTTAATGTCATCTTCAAGTATACCAAAATCTTATCTTATGATTATTTTTTGTCAGAGTTAGTGTAAATGATTAGAATCTATCTTAGTTGAGGTAAGAGTTAGACAATTTTTTTATAAGATGATATTATTTCGTAAATTTTAGTACGATACAGGCTTCAACAATCGTCTCTAGAATATAATAACTAGGGCACATTTCCATGTGCATAATACAATGTTTCTAAAAATTTTGGGCAAACCCTTAAATACCCAAAAACTTCTTTAACTCATAAGAGAGGGAGAACCCTTAAATAGCCAAATTTTTTGTAACTTATAAGGGAGGGAGAGAACAATACTAGAATGATATGCAAGTATTACTGTGAGGCTTTTTGGGTAAGGGGTTCCTTACTTTTTATAGGCAGGTAGGGAGGTAATCCAAAAGGCTATCTTGCATCTCTAGGAGGCTACATAATTTTTGCATAGGCACCAACATTTGCAAAGTGCCAAGTATAATTCAAATTGCCCAATTTGCCTTAAAAGTGCCAAATGGACCATGTGCGCATAACACACACACACACTTGCTCTTGCCCGAATGGTACCTCACACTATCTTGTGTTAAGACGGTGTTTTGTAGTGTCCTCGCAGCTAATAATGACTTCACTTGAAATGATCAACCAAGTGAATAGCTAAGTAAAGTAATTCTTTATAAATAAGAAATTGTTTATGTCATTTCTAATATGGTATATTCCATTCCCTTTTAGAATTTTGAGTTTCTTGAGCTTTGAATTTTGAGTTGATGTTAACTAGATATCAATTAATACTCAATACTAGTTTCGACAATGGCATAAGGAAATAGGACCCTCATCAAGGACTCACAGCTTTCTCCTAACGCAAATGAGTTTGTTTGCAATGGACATCGATATGCCCTAAGCAACAAGGGAAGAATAGAAGATAGTTTGCCTTATAAAGTTTTGTATCTTTATAATATTTCTTAAAGTAAGAAACTTATTTTTTGAAAATAGTTCAGGGTCATGCCCCTATATAAATATGTAAATAAAAAACATATTAATCATAGACAACTAATCAACATCAAATGAAGATTTACTAGACTTAGTGTCGAGATCCTCTCTTTCAATGTTATTGTCGCCGGGCTAAGTAAAACATTCTTGTGGTAAACATTTAGTGGGAAAATCCATATTGTTAGGAAAAAGGACATCAACAAGATCATTGTGACCCATCCTGACATTAGTACTGCGAAATTTGATCATCTCAATTCATCATTCGTCAAGCGAGTATAAACAGAATCACCCGTAAATTATATCAAAACATCTCAAGGTAATAGTCAAATAACATATCATAAACAAAATGGTCATACATAATCTCAAGCGCATGCTTCAACAACTTGTTTACCTTTCCTCTAGGTATGCTAAATGTCGACCTCTTAATCTCTCACTAATAGCTCGCTCACTTTGAGATAAAACCATATTGGCCTCAATATTGAGATTGCCATAGGGTCGTCCATGTACAAGAGTGCAATTGCAAGCCACGTTGTGACTTATACGTGTGCATGAAAATGCATGGATCTCGACCAGCCAACTTTATTCTATTTAATGTTGTTACATTTAATTTCTAAACTTTTCATGTAATAATTTGAGACTATGAGCTCATTTAGTTTCTTACCATTGCGAAGTGGGGTTTGGCAACTAATAATGAGGTTTGAATGGTAGTTAAGGCAGTCCATTTATGGAGGAGGGGAAGGGAACATTTGTAACAGCCAACGGAGGCTTAATTTCTGCCCTAAAGTTAGCTTGTTTAAAAGCTGATTGAGAATAATGGAATGATCATTGAATTTGAATCCAAATATTGAATTGCGGAGTGCAATTGAGAGAAGCACATGTGAAAGTGCTTGTGCCTGAATTTCTGCCATTGATTGGCCACATAAGTTTTAGGGAAAAGTCACTTTTAGTACCCTGTGGTTTCTGCAAAAATCACTTTAGTACCGTATGATTTAAAACCCATCAATCGGGTCATACCTCACCAATTTTCCATCACTTTGGTCCCAAAATTATGATACTACCTCTCCCTCAATCAGAACCTAACCAAACCCAATTCAACCCGACTGAACCCACATCCAATTCAACCCAATAGGGCGTAAAAAATAGGATATGACTCGGATTGAGCTAAAATTTTACAAGAAGCATCCTAAAAATACATATGATTTACAAAAAAAAATTCAGGAATTTTAGAGTTCCAGAAGTATTTGTTTTATTTTTCGAAGCACTGAAACTTCATAAAACCGTATAAAATAGAAAATGCATCCAATTGAGTTGAACCTTGTCCCAAGGATTTATTTTCTGGGACAAGGTTTCCTGGGACAAGTTTCAACTCAATTGGATATATTTTCCCAAGGTTATGTGATCCCCTGATCCATACATCTTTATCCCACCAAACTCTACCAAAATCCATGCAACATGGCTGATCTGGAAACACACAAGAGACTAGACGATCTGAAGGCGTTGATGCAAGATGTTCTGACTCAGCTAAGGAACATGAACGTGCAACCACCCATGGCACAACGCCCTCCCATGGTGATGCATGACAATCCAATAGGTATTGAAGTTGATAATCTGGATGATGAGCCAGAAGTAAGAAGGGGAGGAGGATGTGGTGTTAGAGGACGAGGCCGAGGTGAGGGAGGGAGAGGAGCCCAAAGAGAAGCCTATAGAGGGGACAAATGGGGTAGAGAATATTTGAGACATATTGATAGGCCATTCAAGATGAACATCGAGAAGTTCTATGGCGATGTGGATGTAGAGGCCTTCTTGAATTGGCTAGATTCGGTAGAGAAGTATTTTGACTATATGGAGCTGACTGAAGAGCAAAAAGTGAGTTATGCTGCCTTTAAATTAGAATCAAGAGCTGTGGTAGGGTGGCAAAAGGAGCAAGAGTCTCGTCGTAGGAGAGGAGATTTACCCATTCGAGACTAGCCTTCAATAGAGCAAGCATTACAAGAGTATTTCTTGCCTGTAGATTATCACCAAGCCTTGTTTTTGCAATTCTTGTCTTGCACGCAAGGAAATAAGACCATGGATGAGTACGTAGCGAAATTCATGAGACTGGTGATCACTACCGATTTGGTGTTTTGTACTGCATTTGGGGTCTAGTTGGCACGCACCAGCTAAGGGTGGCGTGTGCCAATTTTCTAGTTTTAGCATCTCTGGCTTGCGCCACCTATCGGTGGCGTGCGCTAGGTTATCAGTTACAATAGTACTGGCACGTGCCAACTAAGGGTGGCATTTGCTAGGTTATCAGCAGAAGCAATACAGAGTAAGTCGGGAAAATATCGTCCCACAGAGACTGAGGTTCTAGGCTACTCTATGGTTTACAAACTTGTCTAGGATCTGATTATGAAGTTTGATTTGTTGAATAAGTGATCTAAGTCTAAATAACAAACCTAAATGTCACAACTTTTACTAAAGCTAAGGGTCTACTATGTTACTAACTAACTAAATACAAATAACAACTTAGGATACTAAAGTGAGTAAGGCACCTAAACCAGCAATATAACCTTAAGATAAAGAGGGTTCTTTGTGTATGTGATGTGGTTCGAGTGAATCAAAGGCAACCTCAACCACACTTTCGTGCATGATGAGTCTAAATTGCTACTTAAGCTAACTTAGAAGGTTAGATATGTTCTTTCGACCCCACCAACCAACTAAACTAAGTTAAGCACTAACTATAAGCTCCACTCCAAGGACAATCAGTAGGTCACCAAGAAGTTTTCTCTTCTAGCAAGAGTACTCATCATCAAACCAACCTATCTATCAATCGTATCTCCTTTCGGTCTCAAGTTTTGACTAGCTACCTAGGCTTAGTGGCCAAGCAAGTCTAAGCAATAGTATCAAGCACATTGATAAGAACACATACATGAATATACACAACTCAAATCAGTGGCTACATCAAAGGTAACAAGGCACCAAACTCATACAACTACTCACACATACTAATATTTAACAATATAAGCATAAACATAGACAAAAGGTGAAAGCAATGGAGACTTATCAAGACTCCAAGCTCCCACTCTTCAAGTCCACATTCTTCAACCAAAAACCTATATTTACATCTATTTTGGTGGTCCACTCTCTCACTTTGGCCATACTTAGTTTACAAGACAAAACCTAGCTAATATACTCACTAACTAATGAAATAGTAAACTAAATATCTAATCTAACTTATCTAACGAATTATCTAACCTAAAAATATCCTAAAACTGCATGTCAACATTCCCCTTGCCTTCACAAAGTCTAAACCGCCTTTGTCACTTCTCCCATTTGTTTGTCCAACAATCAACTTTATTTTACTTCTGTCTATCTGGTCTGGCGTATGCTAGATGCTCCTGGCGTGCGCCAGCTATTGCGTTTTTGCTTCTCTGAGTGCAAATGGTCATTTGAGTGATCTGTTATTCAGGTAACAGCTACTTGGCATTCGCCATATATGCTTAGCGTGCACTAGATGACTGTGCATTGCATTCCTAGGCTTTGCGACTTCACTCTCGTCTTTGGCTTTGCATGTCTACTCGATAGTCCTCCACTTTTCCTTGAATATGCTCCTAAAAACAAGCAAACTTAATGAAAAATGATAAATTCAATATAAACACACAATGAACGAAACCAACGCTAAGACAACTAAAACACAACTAAATCAACCTAAAACACTAAGAACGATATACTAAATAGGTACGAATAATGAGTGTTTTTGACACTCATCAACTAGCTGCAAGGAATGACATTGAGGAGCACGAAGATCAAATGATAGCTAGGTTCATTGATGGCTTGAATTATGAGGTGAAGAGTCAAATGGAGTTCGATAAGTTTTTATATTTTCAGGATGCATGCAATAAGGCACGTAAGATTGGGGCTACTTTGAAGAAGAAGAAAGCGGTTACCAATCATTATACTCCTAGTCAAGCATCCAATCCTCCTCTAATTATGGAGAAAAGACATGTGCCCTCATTGGATTAGAGAATTGTGAACTGCACAAGAGCATCTGCTCCTACCATGGATCCACCCCAAAGGAAGGGCAAGGAAGTGCCTGAGAGCTCTTCAAGGATCAAGTGTTTTAAGTGTAATGACGTAGGGCACAAATTGAGTGATTGTCCCCTTCGTAAATTTACTCAATTGTGCAAAAAGAATGAACAAGAAGATGCTCTTTATTATGCACCTGTAGAGGAAAGTGAAGAAGGTTCACAAGAAGAGTCAGACATAGGAGAAGATGTGTGTGGTATGATGAGGAAAATGACCCTAATAGTGGAGAAGAAAGATACCACACAAATGCATAATTTGTTTTATACCCGTTGTCACGTAGGTAAGGAGATATGCAACATGATAATTGATAGAGGAAGCCAAAAGATCTTTGTTAGGGCTCACACTGTGGAGAAGTTAGGTTTGAAAACCACTCCTCATCCCACACCATATTTCATAGGATAGGTGCAATCCGGAGGAAGCATCAAAGTGAATGCACGTTGCAAGGTTCCCATCTCTATTGGAAAATTTTTAGACATTGTTACGTGTGACATAATTTGCATGGACACATGCAATATTCTTCTAGGGAGGCCATGGGAGTTTGACAACAAAGCAGTCAATCGAGGTGAAGAAAATATGTATGTAGTGAAGAAAGATGGCAAGCAATTCACTCTGTTCCTAAAGAAGCCGAAGAGCATGGGAAAGAAAGGAGGCAATTTGGTGCAAATGGTGACCCTATTGGCATCAAGAAAGGAGTTTCAACTCTGTCTAAAGGAGATTGGGATATGTCATGTTATTGTTGTGGATCATGATCACAAGCAAGGTATGGAAGAGCTAAATGAGTACCCTTCAGAACTCAAGGAGATCCTACACGATTTTAACGACATGTTCCCCACAGACATGCCTAAAGGACTTCCCCTAATGAGAGATATACTGCATCAAATTGATCTTGTCCCTAGTGCTACACTTCCAAATCTTCCTCATTACAAGATGAGTCCATCCGAGCATTAAATTCTCAAGGAACAAGTCCAAGACTTGCTAGATCGGGGATCTATAAGTGAGAGCCTTAGTCTATGCAGGATTCTAGCCTTGTTGGTCCCAAAGAAAGATGATACTTGGAGGATGTGTATTAATAGCAGGGCCATTAACAAAATAACTGTAGGCTATAGGTTCCCAATTCCTTCACTTGATGACTTGCTCAACAACCTGAATGGCTTGGTGATCTTTTCAAAAATTGATCTGAAGAGCGGGTACCATGAGATTTGTATCAGGCTAGGAGATGAATGGAAGATGGCCTTCAAGACAAAAGGACTGTAAGAGTGGATGGTGATGCCCTTTGGCTTGACGAATGCACCAAGTACCTTCATGAGACTCATGCGTCAGGTATTGAAGCCTTATTTGGATGAATTCATCATAGTTTACTTTGATGATATCCTTGTAATAGCAAGTCAAGTGAGTCATGCTAAGCACCTTCGGAAAGTTCTTGCTTTACTTCATAAGAATGAGCTCTTCGCCAATCTAAAGAAGTGCAATTTTTGGCAAGAGCGCTTGCTTTTCCTTAGATTTGTGGTAGGAAAGGAAAGAATTCAAGTTGACGAGTCTAAGGTGGAAGCAATCCAAGCCTGATCCCAGCCTAAAAATGTAAGCCAAGCAAGAAGTTTTCTCGGCTTGGCATCTTTTTATAGGCGCTTCATTTGTGGATTTAGCATGATAGCTCCCCTATTACGAATTTGTTGAAGAAAGGTCAGCCTTTTGAATGGATGAAAGAAGTTGAGAAACCCTTTGTTAGGTTGAAAGAACAACTTAGCTCCGCACCTATTTTGGGCTTGCCAGACTTTGGTAAATTTTTTAAGGTAGACGTGGATGCCTCTAGAGTGGGAATTGGTGCAGTCCTCTCACAAGAAAAGAGGTTGGTTGCCTTCTTCACTGAGAAGCTCAGTGAGCATATGCAAACATGGGCAACTTACAAGAAGGAATTCTATGCCATGTTCTGAGCATTAAAAACATGGGAGCACTATCTAGTGGGCAAAGAATTTGTCTTATATACAGATCATTGCACCTTGAAGTTTTTGAATGATCAAGCAAGACTTGCTAGTCATATGCATGCACGGTGGTCTATGTATCTTCATTGTTTCTTATTTAAAATTGCACACAAGAGTGGAAAGACAAACCTAGTGGCCGACGCACTTAGTAGAAGAATCTTCCTACTTACAGAATTAAAGGGAGAAATCATGGCATTTGAAAGCATATGTGAATTGTATAAGGATGATGAAGATTTGAGTGTGATTTGGAGTAAGTGCAAAAACGAGAAGGGATTCGAAAATTTCCACGTGCATGAAGGTTATCTTATGAAAGGGAATCAACTCTGTATCCCCAAAACTTCATTACGAGAGCATTTGATATAGGAGTTGCATGGGGGAGGGTTATCTGCACATTTGAGATGTGACAAAACCATCGCAGCCTTGGCATCACATTTCTATTAGCCTCAGATGGATAAGGAGCTTGAAAGAATGGTGAAGCATTGTTGTGTTTGCCAAGAACAAAGGGGCACGTGCAAAATACAGGGTTGTACACTCCTCTCCCAATCCTAAAGCAAGTGTGGGAAGACCTTAGCATGGACTTCATGCTTGGACTTCCTCGTACATCGCGTGGCTATGATTCAATCTATGTTGTTATATACAGGCTTTCGAAGATGTCTCACTTTATTCCATTTTGCAAGACAACAGATGCACGCAGAGTGGCAAGGTTATTTTTTAATAAGGTGGTATGCTTGCATGGAGTCCCTCGTACTATCATGTTTGATTGTGATACAAAGTTCCTCGCGTGCCTTTGGCAAACATTGTGGAAGATGTTCGGCACTGTCTTCCAATTTAGCACCACGACACACCCTCAAACTGACGGTTAGACCAAAGCTACCAATCGCACCTTGGGAAGTATGTTGAGGAGTTTGTGGTACGAAAAGAAGAGACAATGGGACCTTGCCATACCAATAGCGGAATTTGCATATAATAGGGTTGTCCATCACTCCACAAGCCAGTCCCATTTCTCCTTGGTGTATATTAAAGTTCCTAATCATCTTGTGGATGTTTCTAGCATTTGCAAGCCTTCAAAGGCTAATGCTGCAGCCATGTCATTTGTTGAGCATGCATAAGAAGTTTTGGAGGTCATGAGGGACAGGTTGACCAAGAGGTATGCTAAAGAGAAAGCAATAGCCAATGCGAGCTGACAAGTTCAAATTTTTCCAACCTGGTGAAGAGGTCATGGTTTATTTCAGGAAGGAAAGGATGCCAACGAACTTAGGAGGAAAGCTACAACAAAAGAAGTTTGGTCCTTTCAAGGTCCTTTGAAGGGTGAATGATAATGCCTATATAATCGATTTACTAGAGGTGTACGGGGTCTCCAAAACATTCAATGTGGTGGACTTGACACCTTTTTATGACCCCCCTGCCCTTACCTTCAAGATTGGCAACTCAGGACAAGCTAATTTTCAAGAAGAGGAGGTTGTTGTAGGTTCGTCCATGTACAAGAGTGCAATTGCAAACCACGTTTTGACTTGTACGTGTGCATGCGAATACATGGGTCTCAGCTAGCCAACTTTATTCCATTTAATGTCGGTACATTTAATTTTTGAACATTCCTTGTGATAATTCGAGACTAGGAGCTTGTTTAGTTTCTTACCATTGCAGAGTGAGGTTTGGCAACTAATAATAAGGTTTGAATGGTAGTTAAGGTAGTCCATTTATGAAGGAGGGGAAGGGAACATTTGTAATAGCCAGTGGAGGCTTAATTTTTGCCCTAAAAGCTGATTGAGAATAATGGAAAGATCATTGAATTTTGAATCCAAATATTGAATTGCGGAGTGCAATTGAGAGAAGCACATGTGAAAGTGCTTGTGTCCGAATTTTTGCCACTGATTGGCTACATAAGTTTTATGCAAACCTCGATCACCTTACGGGAGTTGGTGGTCATTGTATTATCACTTATCCTTTTTAATTACCAAATGATACCAAACATAACACATCTGAGTTTGTTCTTATTTGATCACTCGAACTTGCACACAAATTGAGTTCGTTTAATCAAGTTGGACCAAGCTAACTGATGTGTGCATAAATGGACACACATCTACCTATGTTTTATGCATAGTTTGTCCATGCTTTGATCTCATTTCATCATATGTCGTAGTGTGTTTTATGCATTTTGTGTTTTTATTGAGGAGCAGGAAACCTGTCAAAATTTGGTTATTTTGTAGATGTTCGATGAGGAGTGTAAAAGGGGCAAGAAGTGGTGCATTTACAGATCAAAGAAATGAAGTGTCGAAGGCGCATTGAAGAGAGCTGTTGAAATCCAGCGCACCGCTGAAAAACCCAACGAATTGCTAGATTTGGCCAGATCAAATTCCAGCGACCCGCTGAGAATTCCAGCAACCTACTGGACTGGCCGAGAAGATTCCAAAAAACTTGTTTAATCGAATTAGGACTTCTCTTTTAGGTTATCTTTTATATTGGACTATGTAATGTTTTCAAGACCTAAATTTTGGGGGACTCTTGAATGTTTTCACGCAAGATTCAACCCTAGTTTCTTTTCTTCTTTGCTTTTGAATTGGAGAATTGTAATCGACAATTTGGATCAATCAATCGACGAGGTATTTTCATACATCGTGGTCATGTGTTGTCTTTTCATTCATGTACTTGACTATTGATTGCTTGGTTGGTTCATATTGAGTGTATGCGTATTAAGACTGACAACCTTGATTTGTGGCAAGGATTACATTCTCATCTTTACTATTTTATTAAGTTAATTGATTGTGGCGCAAGTTTAGGATTGACAACCCTAGGTTTGTTCTCTGATTTACAGTAGGTAGTTACAACCCAATCATTCAAATTGAATTGCTTAGCTTAAGATTGACAAATCATAATCCAGTACTTAGAGAATTGATCCATGTGTCCCTGTGGAGATGATCTTACTTATCTTTATATTACTTGTGCGATCGTGTTCTCTTGCACATATTTTTAACCTGATATTTATCGCATCAAGTTTTTGGCACTGTTGCCGGGGATAAATTTAATCAATCTATCTTTAATATTGGATACAGTTTTCTCGATTTTGAGACTAAGTTTCTTACACCCTTATTATTCATCACTACACTTGATCCTCTTTGTTGAGTTTTATAGTTAGTGAGAGTGCAGGAGGTGTATGCCACACACCCGTTCTGACAATCAATATCTTCTTGAGTATGATCCTAAAATTGAACGAACCTGTCGCTCTAGAAGACGGGATCAACACAAGGAAGAGATGGCAGATAAGAACTGGGTAAATAATGTTCCTGTGAACAATAATAGGAGAAGGTAGACGTGCCCTAGGGTGGTTGACCTCCGACCCAGTATTGAATATCCAGCTGTGGAGGCCAACAATTTTGAGGATCAAGTATTGCCTCATCAATCAGGTTCATAAGGATCAGTTTGGCAGAAAATCCTATAAAGCACATCCAGACTTTCGAAGACCATTGTGAGACAGTCAAGTATAATAGAGTTTTAGCAGATACTCTCAAGTTGTGATTGTTTAAAAATAGTTTGAAGGATGATGCTAGAGAGTGGTTTGACACATTTCCTGCAGGCACCTTCCACACATGGGATGAGCTTGCAGATAAATTCCTAGAGAATTACTATTCGCCAGGTAGACCACCCAACTACGTAACAAAATCTCACAGTTCAAACAACAGGGTGGCGAGTCACTTCATGATATAAGAAGCTACTTTGTGACTGTCCACACCACCAGATTCCAGAATGGATGCTCATCTAGACATTTTACAACAGGTGTAAATCACAAGTTCGAACTAGTTTGGATGCAGCAGCTGGAGGTGATTTGATGGAGAAGGAAGAAACTGAAGGTTTCTGCATTATTGAAGCTATGGCCACCAACAATCATGAGTGGGGAGATAGGGTGGAAAGGAAAAAAGTTGCTAGCGTATAAGACAACAGTGAGATCACTGCGCTCAAGGCACAGGTGGCAACTATCACACAGATAGTCCAAGCCTTATATGCACCACCTACCACACCTACTCAAGTTTGCAAGATCTTTAGTGGACCTTATATTACTGATAATTGTTCTTTATTGACTGAACCTATGAATTATGTAGGTAATATGAACAAGAATAATGATCCATATTCTACCACGTATAACCCGGGTTGGAGAAACTACCCAAATTTTTCGTGGAGAAATAATGCAGGTCAGTAGGTGCCTCAACAACCCA
Organism: Hypericum perforatum; assembly: GCA_012979155.1. Classification (NCBI taxonomy): domain Eukaryota; kingdom Viridiplantae; phylum Streptophyta; class Magnoliopsida; order Malpighiales; family Hypericaceae; genus Hypericum; species Hypericum perforatum. Next base: position 251,832 of record SOPF01027679.1, on the reverse strand, counting down.
ACCCCCCTATGGCTGCTAACAATACAGGTTAGCAGGTGCCTCAGCAACCCAACCCCCTCAGCAGGTGCCTCAGATATACTAGCAGAAGTGGCAGAAACATGCACCACCTCAACAAGTTGAGAAAGCAAGTTCATAGTCATGAAGCCATGATCAGAAATCTGGAAATTCAGATAGGCCAGCTCGCACTTCAGTTGAATGCAAGGCAATCTGGCACACTCCCAAGCAATATGGAAACCCCTCCTATCCAGGAAGAACACTGTAAGGTGATTACAACCAAAAGTGGGTTAGACTTGGGAAAGAACGCTGATAGTTTAACATCAAAACCATAAGGAAAACCTGTAAGTGAAGAAGAAGAAGAACTTCAGGTGAATCCTACAACAACGGAGAAAGACAAGCCTATCACAGAAACTGTCAAACTAGCACAGGAAAGAAGATACCCACCACCACCATTCCCTCAAAGAGTAAACAAGCAAGCATCTCATCCCAGCTATCAGAAGTTCCTGGAATTATTCAAGAATCTGCACATCAACATTCCACTTTTTGATGCATTTGAGCAGATGCCTATGTATAGAAAGTGGATCAAGAAGTTCCTTACAAAGAAGAAGAACATTGATGATCTTGATGTTATCCCACTGACCAGGGATTGTATTGAAGTTCTGAGCTAAAATTTACCTCACAAAATGAACGATCCAGGTAGCTTTGCCATTCCTTGCTCTATTGGAGATAAGACATTCAAGAAGGCACTAATTGATCTTGGCTCTAACATCAATTTAATGCCTTTCTCGATATTTAAGAAGCTTGATTTATGAGGCATGAAGGAAACTTCAGTAATGCTTCAGCTTGCAGATCGATCAGTCGCTAGACCAAAAGGAATAGTAGAGAACGTACTTGTGAAGGTTGATACCTTAATCTTTCCAGTGGACTTTATTGTCATGGAGATGCCAAAAGATCGAGACGTTTCTCTCCTGCTTGGGTGTCCATTTTTAGCCACCAAAAAAATAAGCATTAATGTCGAGAAAGAGGAGCTGCAGTTCAAAGTCTACGGAGAAGAGGTAGTCTTCAATGTATTCAAGGCAACCAAGTACCTAACCATAAAAGATGACTGCTACTAGATTGACATTATTGACAAGTTGGTGACCAAGCACAGTGTCGAGGCTCATCTTGAGAGCCAACTAGAGGTAATGCAGGAGATCGAAAGGGAGGTGAATGGGCTAGAATTTAAAGAACAGATATCATGGGTGCAAGTTGCTGAATCATTTAAGCCAGATGATACATCATGGCCCATGTTAGAACCATGCACCATCCTGCCACCAAACTTAGAGCACAAACCACTACCTGATCACTTGAGGTATGCTTATGTTCATAGAGATAATAAATTATCTGATTTTAGGTTTCCATTTTTTCCTTAAGCAGAGGACGACAATCTACCAAGAGTCCGAATGCGTAATAATGTTGCCAAGATAGGCTCCAAGGTAAACAACGAGCGCTTGCCAGTCCGCTTAGCTCACCACCTTCACCCACAAGGCTCATGGGTAGATCTTGATAACCCAGGACTTCGGTAGTTGGTTGAGATCTCGTCAAGCTAATGACATTAACTTAGAAGTACATCTTACATTACTATTACTTATCTTTTATTTCGTGTCACTTGTCCAAGTTTCCCTAAGTTTATAGGTTTATAGGGGAATGTACATAGTGTCACCCTCGAAAAAAATGTGATGTATCATTTTTATTTAGTTTTTATAGGACTAACAGGTTAACGGAAAGCATGAGGCCATATTTGCAGAGAAAAAAAAGTTACCTAGCGAAACCCAGTGCCTCACTGGACAATCTCGTGACCCGCTGGATTCGGGCAGTAGGAAATCCAACACTTGGCTAGAAAATCCAGCGCCCCATTGGACATCGGACTTAAACCCCCTCCGCACAAAACCCCGACCATTCAACATTCCCTCTCCTAAAAACCTCTTCCTCCAAACATAAATCTCCTTCCTCTACCCTAATCTGACACCACCAAGCGCTAACCACCACAACCCGACTCCGACCATCATGCTACCAATTCCATCCACCACGACACTAGCCTATCACCACCAACCACCAAGAACAACAAACCTCCCAAAACCCTAAGTTCTCCCCCAAATTTCCTTGTTTTTCTTCTTTTGTAGGTCCTGGTTTAACCACTCTGCATCAACACCAATCATCGATTGGGCTTTGTTGTGCTTGCCAAGATCATCTCAATAAGCCCACCCCGAGCATTCTAGCCATTAACCGCCATTGACCCCACCATTGACTCTTTATTGCCAATCACCGCCATGGCCCCCAAACAAAGCTGGACCTCCTCCCAGCATCCGGGTGTATTAAGCTCCCGTGCTCTACCTCAATAATTGAGGGATATGGCATAACGGTATGGTTCTCCCTTTCCAATCTTTCATGAATGGGAGGGCGACAGGTATGCCAAATTCCGATCCTGCTCTGTCTTTGGTCATTGGAAAATTGATTGGGATTGTATGTGCTTTTTTGGCATTGAGCACGACTTGTGTGCTGCACTCGATTTTGTCGGTTGGACATCGCTCGCTAATTTGACCGTCGACATGGACCCCCAAGTGGTGATAGAATTTTATTGCATGGTCATTGTCGAACCTAACTACTTCCATTTCACAACAAGCATCTACGGTAAACCTATCACCGTCGTCTATGCACTATTCACTCAATTACTAGGACTCGTAGAGGATTGGGGTGGTGCAGACACACAATTAGGTTTTAGTTTTGATGATGACATCCAAAGTGTCTGGCAAAGCCTCTCCGGCTTCCCCCGTTTCAACTCCCAATCCCCAGCCATCTTTCTCAAGGACCTATATATTAGCATTTTACACCGCTTCATGAGCCATAGTTTTAGCAGTCAATATCAGGATGGTCGAGTTACGAGAGATCAGCTGTACGTACTACACTACATTCAGACTAGAAAACTATACAGTACATTTATATCAATCTGCAATGTCATATCTCGAATGCTTCATTTAAAGAAGCCCCAACATCTTGGTCTGGGTTCTCTTGTCTATGCTTTGGTTGCCCAATTTGATCCAAGTCATGAAGCTGAGGGCCAAACAATCTCTACTAGCATGATTGATCGTGACCGTCTGGTAGCCTGGCATTTGATCTCCAAACTAGAGAAGCATGGCGTCACATCTTACACCATGAACAGGTAGGAAGATTGTGGGGCAGTCCAAGAACAACTCTAAAGGGGTGGACTAGCCCCAATGCTGGAGCACCAAGAAGACCTCACCGACCTATCTGAGCATATCAGTCACTTAGAAGATCAAGTGGAGTCCTTGGTTGACTGCATTGATAACTTACGGGTTCAGGTAGAAACTCTGGCCTACGACCAGACCGAGCATTGGGAGCTATACCATGCTGACCAAGATGCCCTTTATGATCAGAAAGTGGCCCGCGACGCTGTTGATGTAGCTTTTCAGAGTCAATACCAAGCCGACCAAGAGTACAACTGTGCACAGTAGGAGTGACTTCGGAGTCAGTATCTACCTTAGCCACCTCCTCAACCCTGAATAGGTGTTTCCACTCCTTTTCCTTTCCTTTTGTCATGCATTTGTTTTCGTGCTTTGTTTTTCATTGTTTGCATAGTGTGCTCCTTCATATTGAGGACAATGTGCTTTCTAAGTGTGGAATTGCACAACGTGTGCTTTATGATGTGTGTCTTGTGTTGTTTTTGTTGTTTGCATAATGTGCCATATCACATTAAACACAATGTGTTCTCTAAGTGTGGAGTTGCATGGTATGCGCATTGTGATGTGAGTAATGTTGTTTTCTTTTGTTAACATGCGTGTGCTTTTGATTGAAGTGATCGAGTCATTTGCAATTGATAAACTTACCTCTGAACTTGTGAACCTAGAATGGCCACTAAGTCTTATTGCTTAATCAGGAAAAGAACTTGAGTGTATGGAGCACGATTGTGTAGACTCAGCACCCTTGGTTATTTAGGTCGATAGTCGTACTAGATGAACCATGCCTAAGAGCTTGATGAGCGACCCTGTGAGGAATTTGTGCCAAAGAATGAGACAATCGTCTCTAAATTTTTTCATAAGGTGCTTACATACGTTGGATAATGAGAGTAGTATACTATCACTTGGCATAATTTTGTAGTACAGGGAAAGTTAGATATCGGGGGACATTTTGATGTTGAACCTAGAGCCTTAGAGCCAAAAACCCAATTTATCCATTGCATAACCCCTTTGAACCTAGACTTATTCATTGAGCTACTATATGCACACCACCATACGAGCTAAACTTCATCCCCCAACCACCTTAACTATCCATTTCGAGGGAATATGACATATCTTGGGGAACACTTTTGTAAGAGTGTACTTGGTAGCATAGCTGGGGGGTAATGCATATATGTGAAATCCTTGAAGGTAGTTTGAGGCCAAAAGTCAGAAAATGGGATAAGTCACCAATGTGAATGAAAGTGCGTGTGGAAGGAAACAAGAAAAAGTGATCATATGCACAAAAGCAAGAAACAAAAAGAAAAAAATTTTAACTTGTGAAAAGTGCAAAAGAAAGAAAAAGAAAGAAATCGAAATGCACACCAAAAAAATGTAAGTGACTTGTCCAGAGTGAATGCCTCTAGGACGAGGGGATATTGGGTTGAGTGCTTAGTCGTTATAGGATGAGTTTCCCAATGATTTATCCTCTCCTTATCCTAAACCACGTTACAACCATATATAAAGTCCCTCTTGATTACGAGCCCTATATTGCTTAAGAGAGTGTCAAGTGTGAAATATAATATTCTTAGACCCTAAGCATGTTTGCGAGTGATAGGTAGTTGACTACTCAATATAAGTGAGCATAATGCGAAAGTCAGGTTCAACAGTTAAGGGTGTCATGTTTGCATAATCGCTATTCTTGGCACTTGAGCAAAATGAATGATTAGCGATAGGATGAGGCTTGCCGTGATTTGTTCTAAGTAAGGAGGCGCCGTGAAGATGGTAGTTCTGATATAACTTGCTTGGGGACAAGCAAGAACTTAAGTGTGGAGTTATGATGTGTGCGTAAATGGACACACATCTACCTATGTTTTGTGCATAATTTGTCCATGCTTTGATCTCATTTCATCATATGTCTTAGTGTGTTTTATGCATTTTGTATTTTTATTGAGGAGTGGGAGACCTATCGAAATTTGGTTATTTTGTAGGTGTTCGGTGAGGAGTGCGAAAGGGGCAAGAAGTGGTGCATTTGCGGATCGAAGAAATAAAGTGTTAAAGGCACGTTGAAGAGAGCTACTGAAATCCAGTGCCTCGCTGAAAAACCCAGCAAACTGCTGGATTCGGCCAGATCGAATTCCAGCACCTTACTAAGAATTCTAGCGACCCGCTGGACTGGCTGAGAAGATTCCGAAAAACCTATTTAGTCGAATTATGACTTTTCTTTTAGGTTATCTTTTATGTTGGCCTATATAAGGTTTTCAAGACCTAAATTTTGGGGGACTCTTGAATGTTTTCACGCAAGATTCAACCCTAATTTCTTTTCTTCTTTGCTTTCGAATTGGAAAATTGTAATCGACAATTTGGATCAATCAATCGACGAGGTATTTTCATACATCGTGGTCAGATGTTATCTTTTCATTCATCTACTTGACTATTGATTGCTTGGTTGGTTCATATTGAGTGTACGCGTATTAAGACTGACAACCTTGATTCGTGGCACGGATTACGTTCTCATCTTTACTATTTTATTAAGTTAATTGATTGTGGCGCAAGTTTAGGATTGACAACCCTAGGTTTCTTCCGTGATTTATAGTAGTTAGTTACAACCCAATCATTCGAATTGAATTACTTAGCTTAAGATTGACAAATCATAATCTAGTACTTAGAGAATTGATCTATCTGTCCCTATGGAGACGATCTTACATATCTTTATATTACTTGTGCGATCGTATTCTCTTGCATGTATTTTTAACCCGATATTTATCGCATCACTAGCTATGCTTCCCTACGTTAGAGATCCCCTCTTTTGAGGTTATGGTTGCAAGCTTCAATAAAACCTTCTTGTATGAAAAACCCATTGGGAAAACCCACATCAGTAGAAAAAGAGCACAACAGCAAGGTCATTGTGCACCTCCTTGATAATAGTACCTTTAAATCATATCCTTTCAGCTTATCATTGGCCATGCGAGTGTAGTGAAGTAGACTAACACCCAATAAATTATCTAAATACATCTCAATATTGTAGTCTAATGACACATCAGAAACAAAATGGCCATACAAAATCTCTTTTGCATGTTTGGAGAGTGTTTCAGTAACTCAATTATCTTAGATGTCGACCTCCCAATCTCTCTCGCTTGTAGCTCTCTTACTCTAAGGATCAAGGTTGCCAGGGGATGAGCTCGGACTTGTTCAACATAGAGGATGGTGAGCGACAAGTCCACCTTAACCTAGACCTTATAAATCTGTTCTTCAAAGTAAATTTAAGTCCTAAGACCAAAGCCTAGAACTCTACAACTAGAAAAATACTACTTCTAATGCCTTTGACAGTTTTGATACTCAAAATCACCTAAATCACGAATAACACACTACCAACTCTAATAGGTCCCTGGTTACCCATCGAAGCTTCATTAGTGTTGACCTACATAGAGGCCTCCACGGGTCATTGCTTAGAGATTATAGTCTCATGTTGAAGGGAGAAGGGCGAGGGGTAAGGGGGTAATTTGGTTTGTCATGACACGAGCATATTCTTGTGCTTGAGGTGATAAACAAAGACAGTTCCAAAAAGTTTATACTATGTGGGCAAGATGTTTTTGTACTTAATTTCATTGAAAAACAAAAAATATTCATGATATTATAATATAAATGGTCCAGAAAAGAATCATAAAATTATATCTTTTAGGAATTTGTGGGCCAACAAAAATATCTTAAAAATTTGTTGTGTCAATTTTATCTTGATAATTTTTTTTTCCTCAATTGGGAGTACAAACTAGTAAATATTAATGAGAGAAACGTTTTTCTATTAAATATATACTCATAAAGGAGGTGGTGCCCCGGGTCGGTGTTAGTTTAGAAAATAGAATCACATCTTCATCGCTATAGCCACTAGTGTACTATCATGAATGTTGTCAACTACGGTGGGCCATCTGTTTTTGATTAGGGGGTGTCCGAGATATTGGCCTAAAGCCATCTGTGGGGATCAACTTGTGTAGAAGTCTTGTGGAAGTCGTGGTACGAGCGCTTGTGTGTTTTGTCTATGTTGGACTTTGGGCTCGAATCGCATTCATTAGAGCATGGCTATTCCCATGATTTGATGATCATATGATATTTTAAATCAAATAATTTGGTATTGTTTTCACTTGAAAATCATATTAATTACGATTTAATCGAAAATCATAATATTTTTGGTACTTAATTATAATTCTATTTATTACTTTGATATTAAATTGAAATTCCTCCAATCTGAGTGGACTTGATTTGCAAATGGGCAAAACCTTAAGGTACCAAATTGAAATTAACTGCTAACATGGCAATTGAATGTCGTGGACTTCAGTGTAATTTTTGGAAAGTATTGGGATCGAACTAAAATTTTACAATTTTAGTCGATCCTCAGGAACCCTAATTGGGGTATTTTTTGCCAAAATCTTCCCTTCTCGTTTCGGGCCTATTCTAGTCAAATCTCAACCTGTAAATGGTCAAGTTCTCATTGCTGATGAGTCCTCAATGACTCATTGTCGAGGTTTTGCCGGATTCATCGCTAGAGACACAAAATCAGCAAGTTGAAGAATGATGACAGAGAGAAGGAGAAATCATTGGTGATGGTGAAAAGAGGAACTTCAGCCAATAAGCCACATATGACCATGATCGGGAGACCACTACAGATTGATCCTAACCGATGGTGGAGCACGACTTGCCACCGTTTGGCCGTGGTTGTTGGAGGGTGAATCAGAGGAAAGAGGAAGTCGGGGATAGAGAAAACCTTTTATTTTTTGAGAGGGGCATTTTTGGTATTTCATAATTTTTTTCGTGAAATCTTTTATACTCTGGTGGATTTAGTTCAATCCGCTCCCTAAAGTTTTAGTTGAATTACAAATTAGTCATTTTTGGCGAATTTTCATTCAATTAAGTCTGATTTCAATTTATTTTGACTTTTAAGTCAAAATTAAAGAGAAAATTTATTTTTTAATTGGATAAATTAGTTTTGTTCAATCAAACTTCAAAATTTGAATTGAAAATCTTATTTTTCAAATAGGTTCCTTAAAATATACTAGGTATTTTCAAACCTATAAATTTGTTGGAATAAGTTCAAAAAATTACTGGAGATAGCATAAATTACACGGTGGATCATCGAAAGATTTTAAGAGGCATTTATGGCCATGGGTACCCAAAGATGACATATACATGATAGTTGAACACATCAACGCAGTGCATAAAGATATGCAAGACGCCATTTGGTTTGGAGCTTATATTTTTAGGGAGGATTGGCTCACAATGTTTCGTAACTTGCTGAGGACCCTTAAAATCCAAAAAGACATGAGATCTTGGGAATCTCCTAGTGTACAACCATAAGGCTTCTTAAGGGAGATGTGTCCCCCTCCTGTGTTGAAGTTAAAAAGCAATTTTGAGATAACTCACTACTTAGCCAAGGAATACACTTACGAGTTTCCCTCGGTCTTGTGTAAACGGACTTTTCACTTAACCTCATTTCCTGTGGTGAACCATGGGAGTCCAACCATTATATGTTCAAATGTCATCCTATCAGAGTCTAATAAAACTGATCCAGATATGGATCTAGATTCTCAGGCTTGATCACATAGACACTCGTTCTAGGTATGATGTGTGATTAGGGTTTCCTTGTCTAGTATTTTCCCCTTATACATATGTTATTTTAAGGGATCAATCTTTTGCACAATAGGTGTGTTACCTTTTCGGAGTTTCTTTGTACTTCTTTTTGTACAACCTCAAATCTACAAAAGCATCATATGTCAATAAATAAATGAGTTTGTTTACTCACATTCCATTTGAGTTTACTATATATGTACTTTGAATGATCTTGGTTGGAGATTAATTCTTAAATAATAATAGGAAGCACCACCCGTAGCCTACTTCAATTTTAAGATTAGTCAAAGACCTTGCATCATTAAAGTTATAAAAATTTAGTAAACTGGTTCATATTGCTAAATCAAAAATATCTGATGTATTCAAATATTTTAAAATCCCTATAAAAATAACATTTGTCTCTAGAATGATAGTTGTAGAGTTGAACCATGAGCTTAAACTTAATAGTGACAACTATGACAACTAGAGCATGAAAATCTAGTACGTGTTTGAAGAACAAAAGGTTCTCAAGCTAGTACATATAATTATGGTAGAACCTGATGAAGGCAATACTATACAATATAGGCATGGTCGTGATGCAATGCTATTTGGAAAAGACAGAACTATGTTACTCGTTTGATATTGCTGAGTTCTATGAAGAAGGATATCACATGGCAATTTCATGTTTATGACAAAAGAACATAGGGATGCTCTCAAATTAAAATTCAGGAAGCTTTTTGTATCGAAGCTTAGTGCTTTGACAATAAGGTTTGATACATTTAAGAAACATCCTAAAGTATCTATGAGAAAGTATTTGAGAATAATGTCCAACATGATCAGTGATCTAGTTGAGGATGGTCACATGCTCAGCAATGAGCAACAGATTTAGGCTGTCATTCGTTCTTTGCCTATAAGTTAGGAATAAATGAAAATGAACCTTACTCATTCTGATCATCTAGTGATGTTTGAGGATGTTGCTAGGTACCTTGAGTTAGAAGAAGACCATCTTTTAGCTATGAAATCTTATTCCGAAGCTAATTTTATTAGTTCAAATAGCATCAGAAATAAGAAGAAAGGGAAAAGAAAGAGTAAGGGTTCTAAGAATCCAAAGGTTGATAACTTAGAGTCCAAAGTATATAGCACCATGTCTAAGAAAAAGAGGCGATTTAATTTCTAAGGTAAAATGATATAACTGCCATAAGAAGAGACATTTTGCAAGAGATTGCAAGATGCCTAAGCAGGTACATCTAAACTCTAATGTGAATGAGGTTAATGTATCTTCTTGTATACTCCTTGCTGAATCATATTCTACATGGGTGATAGATTCAAGAGAAGCAAACTATGTAGCAAAAGATTGTGGTCTGTTTGTAGAATATTAGCAGTTACTGACTGGAACAAAAATCATTTTTGTTGGTAACAACTCGTCTGTGGATATGAAGAGTCTGGGAACTTGTAGATTGCACCTTCATGGTAGAAGTCTTCTTCTTTTATATGATGTATTGTTTGCTCTATATATTTGAAGAAACTTGATTTCTGTATCTACTTTGATATCTCTAGGTTTTTTATTGTCGTTTAAGAACAATGTTGTTAGGTTGTATTTGGATGATGCCTATTATGGCCTTGGATATAAATTATAAGATTTTTTTCATTATAAATATTGATCCTTGTGAAATTTACTCCTTAGTCACCAGTTCAAATTTGTCAAAAGATGATATTAAGTTGTGGCATTCTAGACTAGGCCATGTGGACGAAGATTGCTTAAACTGTCTAGCTAAGGCCAGACTACTAGGTAAAATAGAAAAGTCTATCTTACCTAGATGCATTTTTCTGTCTAGAAAGAAAGAATATAAGAAACTATTTGATTCTGGGGCTAGAGCCGAATTTCCATTACAATTAGTCTATTTAAACATATATGGCCCAATGAACGTGAGGGCAAGATATGGTGATTATTATTTCATCATCTTTAAAATTAGTTATATCAGACTATTCAAGATATAGTCTAATATACCTAATTTCTCATAAGTCAGAAGCAATGAGTTGCTTCATGACCTATATGAATTTTGTTGAGAATTAGAAAGCAAAAAGATAAAGGTCTTGTGAACTATTCACGGCTATGAATATTTTCTAGTGATTTTAAGGAACTTTGTTTTAAAAAAAGAATTAAACGTCATTTGTCCATTCTTCATACACTCTAACAGAATTGGGTTGCTGAAAGAAGGAATATGACCATTCTTGACATGGTTAGATCTATAATGGCAGAGTCAAATTTGCTAATATCTTATTATGGAGATACACGCCTAACTACCACATTTGTTCTTCATCGTGCATCATCTAAGTCTATTATGATCACTCTTATAAAATATGGACAGATCGAAAACATGATTTATCCTATTTTAATTGATGTGGTTGTGCATGCTACGTCCATTCTACCTCAAGTGCTTTTGATAAATTAGGACCAAAAGATAAAAAAATATATTTATAAGGTATTCTGAGGTATCTAAAGGATACATGTTCATAGGTGAACTAGACAACGGACAAGTGACATAATTTGAGTCACGTGATGTCACTTTTTTAGAGAATGAATTTCTTAAACTGAGAGAGGTTAGTAAAAACTTTGAAATCTATGAAATAGTTGAGCTAGAGCCTTTTGAACTCTTCTTCTAAGTGAGAGAATTAAGACAAGAAGTTATGAATTTCCATCTCAACAAGGTCCTGAAGAAACTCATCTTAGTCCTAACTAGCACATAGTTCCATATTCTAGTGGGAGTGTAAAATTCTTGCCTAGTGAAAATACGATGAACATATTAGAGATATTTGTCAGAATCGGGAATTTTGTAGGTCTAGTAGAACTAGCATACCACGCTGATGCTTTGATATCAAAGGTGAGACTAATGCATCCTCGGTATCCCTAAAAAAGATTGGTGGTCCAGGTGAAGTTCTTTTGACTATTCTTCAGGATAAAGATGAGCCCAGAGATATTGCCGGTGCTCTGTTATCTCCACAAAAGGCTGAGTAGATAAATGCGACGGAGGAAAAATGTATTCCATGACCAAAAAATTAGGTTTGGAATCTGGTTGGTCTACTTAAGGGATATAATGCTATTGAGAATAAATGGATTCTCAAGGTCAAGCACAATACAGACAGTAGTGTCGAAAGACACAAAGCTCATCTGGTTGCACAAAAATTCAAGCAACAAACAGGAATAGACTTTGAGGAGACTTTTGCTCTTGTTATTAGATTTACGTCCATTAGGGTCATTTGGCAATGGTTGCTAACAAGAATCTGGAATTACATCAGATGGATGTAAATATTGTTTTTCTTTATGGAGAAATGGATGAAGATATCTATATGATTTAGCCTGAGGGCTCTATCAAAAAAGGCTACGAACAAAAGGTTTGCAAATCAAATAGATCATGGAAAATAATTTTATTATGATACACAAAGATCACCATGTATGTGTTAAGCGATCAGGTAAGATATTTATCATCATCACTTTATATGTTGACATTGTAAGCAGATATCAATCGAATCTAGGCAATGCTCAATAGAAAATTGTTAATGAAATTTTAAAATATTTGAATGCTAATGCAGAATACTCATTGTGAGTGTATGCGGCAACCAAACTACTATAGCTTATGCTAAGGATCTGCATTTCCATAGTAGAGCTAAACATATTGATATTATATTTTATTTTGTAAGAAGTTTAGTAAAATATAAAGAATTGTGTATGAAACACATATCTACAAATGATATGGTTGCAGACCCTATGACCAAATCATTAACTCGAGAAATGTTTAAGAAACATGTGAAGTCATTAGGTTTATGATGGTTTCATTAATAAATAAATAAGTTTTGTTTTTGGCAATATGAGCACCTTATAGAACATGTCGGACACAAAATAGTCAACTCATATGGGTGTTTATCTCAGTGGGAGTCAAATGTGTTGATTCCTGAATGAGATGAGGTAGCTGTTGGACATTTAGATGTGCAATGTCCTACGGCGAAATATCGTCTTGCTAAGAGAGCAAGATTGTAATGGGATGCAATAATGAGTTATCGTATTTGGATCTTCTGTAATCCATATGATAAGAATTAAGTAAAATTTATCATACCTTTTGTCTTAAAGCCTAGAGTTAAGCTATGGCTAATACTCTAGTATGGTGTTAATTGGCATGTGTTCATACATAATGGGATCTACACTATGACACGTGAATAAGTATCATGTGTGCTATTTAACCATTGGATGGGATAAATGTTTATTGATTTCACAATCCCTAGTGTGAGATCGCATTTCAAGAATTATGGTTCCCGATATTTACCCTTAAGATCCTAAATATATTCTGGAAGTATGATTCAGTGTTGCTAGCTTGAAAAATTCATGATAAGGTTATGACATAGCGATTAGACCTGGCAGGGTTGACTAGAAAAGCAGACTGTGTCATTATGAAAAGAATACAGTTAAGAGAGAAGGAATTATGTCCATCACATTTCGAGGTTCATTGTGAGAGTGCACTAATTATATTGAAAAGTATAATAGTGAACACAAATATAATTGTTGAAATCATTGTGTGAACAATAGAATATGATATGAGTCCTGGAGTAAAAGCACACTTTTACATGTGAGATGTCGAGATGCTATTATTCAAATAACATATGTATTTGTGCTTCTGAATTTGGCTAAACGTACTCCGTGTGCTGGTCACACCGAATCCTTGAATTAAAATATGTACATCGTTGATTGTGATGGATGATGAATGAGTGAGAGATTGTTGGACTCTGGGCCTGGATTACATTCATCAATTTGTGAATTTGAGCCCACGCCCGATGGGCCAGGTTATTGGATTGATCAGTGGACTAGTCCTATCCGAGTGGATGTTGATGTCAGCACTTGCATAGTATTGATGTCAGCATATAGATAAGCATTGACGTCAGCGCTAATATCAGCAAACTATTGAGCAGCTACTGAGGTAGCGGGCATGCATTGCTCGGAGCGACGTCGCAGGTATGCGTTGCCCCTCTACCATGTGGTGCACACGTGGCCACCCACGTGTCAGCTACTTCCTCGGATTTTTCCTATATAAAGATGTTTTGTCGGGACTGAAATGTAAGTTTTCGAACCCCCTAAAACCCACTCCGGAAAAGAAATTGCAGTTTAGCACCGAAATTTCTAAAAATTTTTTCTCTGAGGCCAATCGTGGAAATCTAGTTACTCATCCGTTCGAACGCGATTGTAATTCGACCGACAACTCACGGTAGTTGACCAAGACTTGTGGATTTACTCGCTACAACAAGTAAATATAGTGTAATTAACGTATTGCTCATTTAATTAAACAGGATTAGGATATGATTAATTGATAATTACGGGCCCAAACCCAATAGTGTACTAATCAGATAATCGTCATTTTAGGTGGCATATTTTCTTCACTGATTATTATGTTGTCTATAATGTAATACGTTGGTATATGTTGTATTTAGTAAGTTACAAGTGGTTATATTAATTTTTCTATAATTAGTGTTATGTCAATTGTAACGGAGATTCGATGATTATTAATAAGAAGTTATTATATTTTTTCTATTCTTTTATTCTCTTTATTATTAGTTTACATGTAAATTTTATTTAGATTAGAGAGAGTTATAACATCACCGAGATTGTTGTTACCAAAACGATCCGTTTTTAGACTTATATATTAATTATTTGAGACAGATTAAATTTTACAAAATTACAATAATCTCCTTATAAAATGTTCTCATAATCACATTTTATAAACTAAAATCTAGATTTTTTATTAAATAAAAATTTAGGTCCACCACCAGAGTACTTTTACTCTGTACAGAAAACAAAACTGGTAACATTCTCTTGACTGGTTGCATTTGAAGTACTTAGTCCCGGCGGTTAAGTACTTGAGATTTGTTATTTTTCCGAAGTGACTCAAATCTAATTTACTAATTTACTTGGAACAGATGTTGACGAAAATATAAGTTAAAAAAAAGTTATAGTTTTAGAGAATTCTAATTCGAACCGTCAACTTTTATCTTGAACATAAAATAATCAATTTTGCACATATTCATTCATAAAATAACAATTGATAAAGATGCCGTGTAAGAGAAGAGTATGAAATCAGTTCATTGTGTTTGTTTTTTCTTCAGAAAGTATTAATGTTAATATTTAATTAAAAAAATAGTATAAAAATAATTATTAAACTGATGTTCACATAGGATAATTGGAAAAAAATTGCATGACTTAGACCAAAACAATTTATCCGTTATTAACGAAAAAACAAAAGTGAGTGATCAAGTCACGAGTTTTTTTTACATGATTTTTTTAATTTTTTTAGAAAAATACAAGTTGAGAAATTATGCGAAGAGCAATATTTTGGAGCTTGGGTGTCTCAATCGAGAGATATTCTTTGGTAGGGCCTAATTTTTCGAGATTTATGCGTGGCAGATTGTCGAAGATGGTTTGGCAAAGTTTCAACCCCTAAAATATCTTATTTTGGGAGAAAATTAGGTTTTTAGGATCAAACAATATTTGCGTAGCATAATTTACTATAATTCACTAAAATACTCGTGTTAAACTTAAGTCATCACATAAAAACGTAGAAAAATGGATGTAACTTGGATTGAGTTGAAATTTTGTATGCATGATTTTCAAAATAAAAATTTTGGAAACAATAAAATCTTAAATAAAAAAATTTAGATTTTTTAAATTTTAAAAAAACAAGTCGCAAAAAATATCTATGACTTAGTCAATTAATGATTTTTTTTCTGTGACTTGGTCACAAACAAAAATTCGCGTTTTACATGATCACCAATTTAATAATTAATATTTTTGAGTTTCATTTTCATAATTAACCATGAATAGTAAAAAAAATTATAAAAAAATCCTTAATTGTTGATTGAACCCTTGACGTTCTTTTACGGCATTTTACTGTTTGCTTATTTAACCCCGTGACCTTCCGACTTCTCCTTGAAATTAGCAAGCCACCACCTTTTAACAAAAGCTTGTAAGACCGAGCCCTGAGCACATGTCCATCGTACTTGCTCTCCCATGTCGAGGAGACGCAAAACCAAACACAAAGTTCAAAGGCAAGCCAGTGAAGTCTAACAACAAGGAGGAGGAGAAGAAAAACAAGGTGTTCAAGCCAAATAAGCCACACTTTTTGAGGGTCATTTTCCATGAGGATCACCTAAAGGAAGCCAAACTTGTAAGTGCCCTTCCGAAGTCGGAGATTGAGCTAATATTTTTCTTTTTTGGGTTTATTTTATACACTTCTTTGGTTCATTGTAGAGAGATTTCTTTTTTGGTACAATTCTGTTGAGAATGAGCTACTGAAGTCCGATGGATTTGTAATTCTATTTCTCTAAGCGTTTCTTTCCGATGCAATTATAACGGTTTTGAAATGTTTTGGACCTGATTCATTCAAGTTGGACACCAAATTTTCACAATGGAACCTTTTCGTTTTGTTCAGGAGATTCCGGTGAAGTTCATGAAGAATTATGGGGGTGATCTTCGAAGTTCTGTTTTGCTTAAGGTTCCGAGTGGCGTTACGTGGAAGGTAGATTTGATCAAACGTGGTGGTTCCACTTTGTTTGGGAAAGGTTGGCATGAGTTTTCCCAGTATTATTCCTTGGCCCCGGGGCAGATGATCATCTTTCGGTACGAGGGACGCTGTGGTTTCGATTTAGTCATATTCGATTTGAGTGCTTCGGAGATTGACTACCCCTGTAGTTCTGCAAATTACGATGTCGGGGAGGTTGATACCGTCGAGAACGTTGGGGAACCGGAGATGGACAAGACGAAAGAAAAAGAAGACGCGCCTGTGGAGATACTCGGTGAGTCATGTCGAAGTCGGAAAAGGAAGGACAGAGTACCACTAGAGCGTCTTGGGGCTCTGAAGATGGTGAAAAATCACAAGAATGATAGGCTCAGGAGAGCAAAAGTTGAGTGAACTATTGATCAAATAAAATTAAGGCTCTAGGTTATCAAGATAAAGAGTTTGATAGTGGATGTAGGCTTTCTAAATTTTGCAGGCCAAGAATGTGAAGAATATTCGACATATGAGGAGCCGAAGAGTGAAGAAATGGCGAGACCGGAAAGAATTATGCAACGATTGACAGCTGAAGTGAAGAAGGATGCGTTGGAAAGAGCTCGAGGTGCTTTTAAATCAGAAAATCCCTTCTTCATGGTTGCTATGCAGCCTTCATATCTTCAAAAGCACGGCTTGGTAAGGTCTCAGTCTGTTTTTATATGTGCTGATTACATCACTTTGAATATGCTATTAACCTTTCGTATTCTTTTTGTGGGAAACATACAATACTAATGCAGCCCCTACCAGATTGGTTTTGCAAAAAGCATATCCAACCCCGATGTTCCGATGTCACCCTCTTTGCAGTGAATGGAAGAACATGGTCCATTCAGCTGTCTAATGCGAATGGCCGGAGATTTTACAGGCGACGCAGTTGGCAAGAGTTTGCAGAAAACAATCGTTTGGAAGTTGGTGATGTTTGTGTCTTTGAGCTGAGAAAGACTTCTGAAATCTCATTCAACGTAGTGTTATTCAGATTCGGCAAGGATGAAACATCAACAGGTATGTAACAGTGACAGGAACATGTGGACATGCTTGCGGTCAACTACTTAATGGAACAGTTATTGCACCAAATGATTGAGTGATGAAACATGCATGATGATCTCCTGAATTGCAGAAGAAATCGAACAAATGACACGCGGCAGGAGTCCGCCCATACGCGTTGGTAAGATGTCATGTACGTCGGAAACGAGAGAAGCATTTCAAGTTAAAAATATTCAGAGGGTCCAATCGGTGTCTCGCAAATCAGGTATCAGTTCTGATACAAGAACTGTTGTTGCACCGAGAAACGAAACGATGCATGTCAATGCAAATCGAGGTATTGATTTAAACATGATTGTTGGTTACTCCTAACCGTCGTTGTTCTGATTACTATCCAATCGCTCAACTTTTTCACAGCTAAGAGAGATGCCAAAGGCAAATTCGTTAGAATACAGAGTTCGACTCAAGTTAGGACAAAGAAGGAGCCACAGATAAAGGATGAGAACGATGATGATGCTGCTGATTTGCGACTTGGAAATCCCTTTCTCAAGGTCAAGATGTTCCCATCCTACGCGCAAGGAGGCACCTTGGTTCGTTCAATTTCTGTAATATGTTGTTGACAACCCAACATTATTTTTCCTTTTGTTTCAATAACACCCTAATTGGCACCAATGCCTCTTGAATAGGCCATTCCTGTCAGTTTCACTCGACAGCATCTCAAGACGCAACGCACTGATCTCGTCCTGCGTGGCTCCGATGGTAGGACATGGCGAGCTAAGTATGCGTATCGCGGATCCACTGCATCAATCTTCCACGGTTGGAACAGCTTTGCACGGGACAACAACTTGCAGACTGATGATGTTTGCCACTTTGAACTGATCGATTGCTCCGAACCTACGTTCAGAGTAACTATTGCCAAATCTTAAGTCGCTCATGGTACGAAATTTTCTGCTCGTTAGCCATATTCCGTGCTATTTTAACTGCCCCTCACCAACTCTTTCTTATTTTTTTTAAAGTGTCAAGCTTCTTTTTTATATATGTAGCTAGCTTGAGTCAAGCTTTAAATGTTGTAATTTGTGGATTTGTGTTTGGAATTTTATAATGTACTATTGAATATTTAAATTGTATGTTGAATTTGTAAAATTTTTATGTTTGAGGATTGAGGGTTGAGGGAGCAGTTCATGTTTTTAATTTGTATGTCCAGGAGAGGAGATTTTTTTTGGCAGCCTCTGCACTCTGCGAGAAGTTGGTAATATGTGAAGTTGTGTTTTCCAGTTTAGTTCTGGTTTAGACTGAACCAAATATTCTGATCCGGCCCGATTTGTAAGGAAAAAAAAACAAAAAAAAAACTGTCCCCGTTTTTTTCGGTCTGGTTCGGTCCACCTGTTCTAAGCTTGATTATGCGGTTTTGCTCCCCTGGTGCGAAGGACTTTACCCATGCACTATATTCATGTACGTCTCTTCTGACGTGGTGTTGAAATGAGTGTACTTCTTTGCAATTTCGCACACCGGTGGTAGAATTTATGCCAAACCACTGGTTCTCATGATTGCAACTTCCAATAAGTCATGCCAATCAACTTGCATCTGTTGCATCGTGAGTACCCCATTTTCTTTAATCGTAAACTATCATTAATAAATGTTCGTCGGGTTCCATTAGCGAGATCGGATCGTGCTCTTCTTCTTTCCATTCTTATTCCTTTTTTTTCTTTCATAAACATACTCTTATTCTTGTTAATAAGTTACTAATAATTTAACATAAAATAATATCGTCACGGTTCAAGATACATGAAATTTTAATGAGCAAATTGCTCTCAGGTCTCTAATCTTTGTTGGAATTACTATTTTTGTCCAACTTATTTCGAAAAAGATATTTTCGCCCCTCTACTTTGCTTAATTGTATATAACTCTTAGGTCTCTCGTAGCGGAAGCGGGAAATTTCTCTGAAAGTGTAATATATATAAGAGGACCACTCTTTTTTATCAGTTTTTTTAACTTTTGACTAAAGGGCAAAAATGTCATTTTAGGTTCCTTGGTGCTGGAGAAATTTTCCAATTTCGATAACAAGGACCTAAGAGTGATAATTAAGCAAAGTAGGAGAATAAAAGTATCTTTTTCAAAATAGGAGGGACAAAAATAATAATTTCATCAAAGCTAGAAGACCTGAGAGCAATTTACTCAATTTTAATTCCTAGCATAATATGATTGGGCCATGGACTTGGGCGTATTTGTTGGCTACGACTTGAAGTTAAAGTGGGCCACACCAGGACGTTTGAGCTGAATGCCTTGAGTCATAACGTGGACTTAAGTCCATCATCTATGTGGGCCTTCAACCTGGACCATTTTGTGTTCATTTGGGTTACAGCTTGAGCCTAAAGCCCATAAATTGGGGACTTGGGTTTGTTAGCTAATCCTGGGGTGTAGGTATTTGGCCCTGGCCTTTAAGCTTATTTTTTTGGCGTTGACCCCGGTGCGTGAGCAAACTTGCTAGGTCTCAGGGCCAGAACTTTGCGAGAAGTTTATATCAAAAGGTCTAACAAGTATAGAAAAAACATAGGAAACAAGAAAAGAATAAAATAAGTAGTTGTTTTTTTTTTGAAGAGTATAAGTAGTTGTTCAATATCAATCAAGAAAGTCCTGCATTCTCATAACAGCACTAGGACTGTAGCCGAAGTCCTGCATTATCATCATTTGACGACTCAGATCCTTTTTGGTCCTATTTCACCCTGCCAAGTTTCAATCGAAAAAGGTTCGTCTTCTATGCCATATATTGGTATTTTCGGACTTGACCGAGTTAACATCTCATGTATAAATTGATTGATACATCTCTCGTATAAATTGATTGATAATAAGTAGTTGTTCAATATCAATCAATTTATACGAGAGATGTATCAATCAATTTATACAGGAGATGTTAACTCGGTCAAGTCCGAAAATACCAATATATGGCACAGAAGACGAACCTTTTTCGATTGAAACTTGGCAGGGTCAAATGGGACCAAAAACGATCTGAGTCGTTAAATGATGAGAATGCAGGACTTCGGCTACAGTCTTAGTGCTGTTAACAGATTAAAACTTGCAAGATTCCATCGTCCCATCGAAAATTCATCTGGCTACACGCACGCATGAACGCCCGCACACACGAATTCATAAAAACTGCTCATTATTGACATGATTATAAAAAGCATGATATGTATCACCACTAGTCTGGATATGATGCTTTTGGAGGTTAGACGAGTATGTTATAAGTGTACGATATTTTCTAGAGTTAAACGAGTATGTTATAAGATGTATGTCATTATACCATCATATGCAATTAAATACTGGGAACAATAAATAATTATAGATAGTTTGCAAACCAATTATTTTAAAGTCTTAGGATATATATATATATATATATATATAATTTTTTTTTAGAAGGTTGTAGAGATTGACATTTGAATATTCAATGATCTTATTCTTTATTCAGCAACATCATCAGTACACACAAAAGAAAATAATGGGCAGATCTAGTAATTTTAAGTGTACTAATTATATATTAATTATACTAATTATACATTAACTAAAGTAGCCATTACGAAGGAAGAGAAGAGGGCACATAAAGAAGAATTTTTCTTCTTGATTGTTAAGCTAATCAATCTTTTGATGAATTGTTCCAAGATCTTTATGATAATCTTTGATGACTTTCTTATATTCAGTGTCGTTATCTATTAAAAGATTTTAATTTCAAATTTAAATAATTTATGATCAATTTGTTAAATTCTTCAAAGGCACTAAAAATCTCATTATCAATTTGTTAAACTCTTCAAAGGCACTAAAAATCTCATTCTTCTTTCTCTATAAATAAAGAAAGTTTGTAGACTATCTTTTCAACTCCTCGTTCATCGTCTACAAAGTTCTTTGCCGAAATTTCACAACCGTGTCCTTGTATGATTCACAGTCTTCTATTTTATAACATGCCAAATTTGTTGACAAAATTTTCACACTCATCTTCCATATTATTTTTGCACATCATACAAAATTATTAGTTGTGAATTTGGATAACAAATAAGAAATAAAAAAAATACCATATCATACATGTATTCACCACTAAATATGTATTATACATTATACAGATTATTACACGTCTATGTAATTGAACTTTAGTTTTTTTTCTACATTTATTCTTGTAGTATTTAGATGCAAATTGAGTGCCTTATTCAGAAAGTATTTTATACAAATGCAAAATTATATATTATACAAATGCAAATGCATACATTAAAACATCTCTAAAATGATCTCGTTTAAAGTGATAATCTCTATAAAGTGATCAAAACTCTCTTTCCTAAGTGAGAAATGTGATAACCACTCTATCATAATAACTTATCATTTAAAAAAATAATTAGTGGTAAATCTCGGTCCTAATTTTAGCATAAAAAGATATTTCATAATAAATATATATATTTTACATAATTTACAAATTTAAAAATATATTTTAAGATACTTTGTGATCATTGTCATGTTGTGAGAAAATATTTCTTACAAATATATCATTTGAATGATATAATAAGTTGAGATTTTTATAATTTGACTACAAATAAAGTAATTTTTTTATTATTTATGTGTTTATTATTCAAGATTTAATTATTTAAAAAAAATAATTTAAACCTCTTTTATGTGATAATCTCTATAAAGTAATATTTTCCTCCTTCTTATCAATATTACTTTAGATGAGGTTTATACTAAAATATATGAAAATAGACCACCATATGTACTTCAGTATTAAGCATAATGTATAATTATATATATTCCACCAACCACTTCAAAGTGTTTGGTTCAATTTATATATTATGGTGTATGTGTGCACGCGCGGATGTACGTGTACGTGTGTGTAAAGTCAAACAAAGTTTTATGTTTTTTTAAATAGTAAAGATTATTGATATTTGAAGATTCAATATTGCTAACCCTTTTCAATTATTTCATTAGCAAATCTAGTAATCATAAATTTACAACTATTTATACATTGATTACACTAATTATATATCAATTAAATTAGCAATATGATGAGAGGAAAGAGGGCACACTGAAAATTTTTGCATCAGTCTTTGATGACTGTTAGGTATTGTTGGAGTTACTAATCGAGAAATAGTAATTAGTCATTGGAGATGAGTGTCTCAAAAGACTTTGGCTTCTTGATGGTAAAGCTGATCAATTTCTAATAATTTTTCAAGAGATAATCTTTGAGATCATAAAATATAATTTTGACTTAAATGATTTGTGATCAATTTGTTAAAATATTTAAAGATAAAACCTTATTTTTTGTCTCAACAAATAAACCTAACTTTCAAAATTATTTCATCAACTCTTCATTCATCGACTACAAAGTTCTTCACCAAAACTCTACAATCATCTCTTAGTCTAATTTATTATATTCTATCTTATAGCATACTAAAAGCGTTTACAAAATTTTCATACTCCTCTTTCTTATTGTTCATGCATAGCTTACTATGAATTTAGTTAACAAATGACAATAACATATATATTATATTATATATGCATTATATCGTACAGATATACATGTCTTGTGTTGATAGATTAATCAAGCATTATATATAAAATAGATAAAAATTAAACATATTTTTGTAAGAATTATATATTATATAAATTTAATATTCATAAAACACTATCCAATATAACGAGAGCATAAAAAATCATGTACATCATCATTTGATTTACCAGATGAGTATGTGATATTTTTTGTTAGTTAAACGAGATTTATAATAAGATGTATAAAATTAGACCATCATATGTAATTTGATATTAGGCACAATGCATAATTGTGGATAGTCGACCAACCACCTATTTCAAAGTTTTAGGTCATTTTAAATATTCTTATATATATACACACACATATATCAAGCAAAACAAACTTTTAGATTTTTTAGAAAACTAAGGAAATTGATATTTGAAGATTCAACTCAATCTTTATTCAATTAACATCATGAGTTTATATATACATAAGAAACTAATAGACAAATATAGTATTATTCATTTGTAACACTATTTATGCATTAACTAAAGTATACGTTATGCATGGAGAGACAAGGACGTATTGAAAATGTTCGAGCTAGCCGTTGATGATTGTTAATGACTATTGGAGTCGTTGATGACTATTAATTACTATTGGAGTCGTTGAGCTAAAATATGAACTAGTCGTTAGAGATGATTCTCACGCAAAACTTTGGCTTTTTTATGGTGAAGTTCATCAACATCCAGTGAATTATTTCCAGATCCTTGAGTTAATATTTGAAGTGTTTTTTAAAGGCAATAAAATTCTTATTCTTCTATCTCAATAAATAAGCTCAAGTTCAAAAAATGTCTCATAAGATCATCATTCATTATCTATGAAGTTTTTCTCTAAAACTCTACAATCGCCTACTTGTGTAATTCATTATTTTACTATCTAGCAAATCAAAATAGTTGGTGAAAGTTTAACACTTTTCTACGTTGTTGTTCTTGCATAACATATGTGTAATTTGTGAATTTGGGTAACAAATAACGAAGAAAAGAGAACATCATATCATACATACATTCACTAGTATATATCATGGGGATAAATACATGTCTTGGGGAATTGCTTTTATGTTTTTTTGTTCTCCTTTTATTCTTTTACTACTTAGATGCAAGTTGAATTTTCTTTAATAAAGCATAAATTATAAAAACATAGATATATTATACTTTCTTTTTTTAGAATTATACATTATACATACATATTATTCATGCAAACTAATTAATACAACATGAGCATAAAAACATTGTACCCAATAGCACAAACTTTAGCAAATGAGTAAATATATTTTTAGGGGTTAACTAGTATATAATAAGATGTAAGAAATTAGACAATTATATGCTATTCGATATTTAGCATCTAGTTCCTTTTGCAGATAGTCCACCGACCAATTATTTCAAAATTTTATGTTCAATTTAGATATTTTGATATACATACATATATCAAGGCAATCAATCTTATAGGAGTTTTTGGAAAACTATAAAGACTAATATTTGAAGATTCAATGATCTCAATTTTTTTTTAGATCCTATTCTAATACCTATTCTGATACCTATTCAATTACAACGTGGCAGGAATCGAATCCTGGACTTCCCAAACCCCTCCCCACCCTTGTGTCACTGGACCAAAAGTCACTCGGCTCAATGATCTCAATCTTGATTAAGAAACATCGAGCAAATCTAGTAATCATAAATATACAACTAATTGTACATCAACTGCACTAATTATGTATTAGCTAAACTAGTCGTTATGGAGGAAGAAGAACATGCACTAGCCGTTAATAATCGTTAGGGAATGTTGGAGTTACTGTGCGGGAAATAGGAACTAGCCGTTGGAGTTACTGAGCGGGAAACATGAACTAATCGTCTCCGAACTAGCCGTTGGAGACGATTCTCGCGCATGACTTTGGCTTCCCCATAGAGAATGTGATCGACCTCCGTTGATGATAATCAACGACAACGATCATCATCACTTTTAGCATTTTCATTCTCAACGCAAACAAACTAATAACTAAAAAAATGATTGTATTCATTAAAATGATCACAACATCAATATGATTATATATCTTTGGTTCATACCACCACTCGAGTTCTGTTGGTATATGCTTATGCAAGAAGCTTAGACTCGTGTGTAAATCAGATAAGCGTCGAATACTAATCGCAGAAGCAAACAAATATAAACCAAATTGAAGAGGGGAAAAAGGCGGGATAAGGAACAAAGACAATTGGATTATCATTACTGAAGAAGACTCAGACACACTACCTTTTAGATACATCAATATTAAAGAAAAGAACTAAGCCCTCCGCTTGAGGAGAGCCATCTTCATGACAAATAAATACCTATCCGACCAAATAAATGTCCCTACGCGATCAAGTCAGACTGTAGAAACCTATAACCTTAGTTGAGTCAATCTAAAAAGAATCTTCAACAACCCATGACAGCACAGTTGTAGACAAACACACTGCCAAGATTCTTCGCACCGAGAACCTTCCAGTCCAAAGATCCATTGCTAACCCCTGATTTGGGACTCCACGAGTTGACCACAGTAGCTGCCCCGTGGAAGCCCCGTTCCCCACCTATAACCAGAAGCTGATTTCCGCAGGCCTTGAAAGCCAAGCCCCAGCCAAATGATACATCAGCCCTTATCGGAAGCCTTCCCAGTACATCCCATGTATTCTTCTCTTTGTCATACTTCTTCACCATGTTAGTGGAGCGTTCAACTGCATATAATTCATTCTCTACAACAGCAACAAGCGGAGGGGCCTCGGATGCCCTGTTGACATCAGGATACATCCCCTCAATCTTCCTCCATGTCCACGTCTCAAAGTCGAACTCCTCCCCGAAAGTCAAGGAAGCACCAGGGCCTGACATCCCACCAATTACATAGAATTTTCCATCCATGAAAAATCCAGAGCACATTTTACGCGGTGAATGCAGGTCTGGTAAAATTTCCCATCTACCAGTTTTCGAGTCGTACAACTCTGCTGACTGCAAAATGTTCCCCTTTTGATCACACCCACCAGCAATAATTGCCAGAGTGCCAAAGCTGCCGGAGCCAAACAAGCAACGGGGCTGGTGCATTGCCTCGCATTTGACCCAGCGACGACGGATCATACTGAATTTCCAAATTGTCAAACCATTCAGCTCAACCCCAAATACAAGCAACTCATAATCAACAGCCAAAGACTCCTTATCTGATAAGCTGAAGCATTCGTCACTAGGTATTTTGGGCAAAGTCATCCACCTATCTCTCAGGGGATCAAACGCCTCCCATTGCATAGGATCACATACCAAAAACACCCAATGCTCGACAATCCCCAACCGCTTCCTCAACTCGTACAAAACATCACTGCCCAACAACCTATAAAAGCGCTTGCTTGTGCATGACAAAGAAGCATAATCTGACCTACTTGCCCTAGCAAAACAAAGCAATGCACAATCGTCTAGGAACCCAGGAAGGAAAGTATCACTTGGTCCTATCTTCAAACGACCATCATTCACTCCCACCTTCACAATCACTCCAGACAGCTCAGTTCCAGTCTGATTCTCCATGAACACCATTTTCAGCTATGAAACACAAACAAAACTCTGTACCAACCCAATCAGCTATACCCCGCCCAAACTGAAAAAGAATGAACTTTAACAAGAACAAAACACAAAACCCCTCCTTTATTTTCCCTCCCAGTGTAATCTCAAATAAAAAATACAACAACAAAAATACAGCTATTCAATGGAACAAAACCAATCCGGGCCGATAAGGAGAACAATGATCCCTCCTTTTTTGTTCCCTGAAGAAAAATAATCAAAACAAACAAGATAAGAGACAAAACCAAACAACAATAAACAATCAACAACCAGAAGCAAAGAAAAAAAGGGGTCAACGCAACATGCAAGCAACCCAGAGTTGATCCAACCCAATTCGGATCCTTGACAACCCGGTTCGGAACTCGAATCCTCCAACTGGGTGCTTGCCATTTCTATTGCAAAGCAGGAAAGTAGCAAGTGAAAGATTAGAGGAGCAGAAAAACACAAGTGGGTTCTACCTCAAGCTGGTCGGAAGAAGGTCGCGGAATTAAGGGTCCCCGAAGGAGATGGAGCCCCTCGAGGATGTAGCGGGAGGCCGACGAGGAGTGAGGGAGGGGGTTGTCTTATACTTATTTGTTGGCGCTGTATTAGAAATTTAGAAGCGTGGAAAATAATGTAAAATTGAATTCTATTTATAGGGCTTCCTTGTAATTTACGTTACAATTTTTTTTGTAACGCTTACGTTTTAATTTCAGTGGCCCAGGTAACTTAGTTTAGTTAACTTATTTAACACATTGACCAAAATTTAATAGGTTTTTGTTTTTTGTTTGACCAACATTTAATATGTTACTAAATTCACTTAAACTAACAAAATTTGTTATGGCAGTCTAATTAACTCAACTTTGAAGATATTAATGAGTATACCAAAAAAAGGATTTATCAATTGGAGAAAGTAATTGTTACTAATTATTAAGATTAGGTTTTAACTAAATATGGAGTTCACGTGATTAGGTGTTTACTAAATATGGAGTTCACGTGGTTTAGCGAGTATCATTTTTCTCCTATTTGAGAGAAATTGGATTCTATGGGGACTTCACACGGGGTGTCCCCATATAGGGACTAGCGTCTTGATCGTTGGATCGAATTTAATTTTAAATTTTTGGGATCTAAGGGTTTAAAATGCTCAAGGATAATATAGTCTTTTACCAAAACTAAAAAAGGTGCGCAATTAATGTCCCTCTTAATTGTAGCCCCATTATCAACTCCATTATCATAAATATCGCTACTTTTAAGAAATTTAAAATTTAAACAATTAATTTGTTACTGAGAATTTATTACTGAAATTTAAAAAATTACGCCCACATTTGATAACAAAAAAATTCTGATTTTGATAATTAATTTTCTCCCTCTCGACACCCACATTTGATATTGATAAACCAATAAACCAGTAAATCAGTAAACCAGTAAACTAATAAACCAGTAAACCGATAAGCCAATAAACCAGTAAATCGATAAACTAATAAACCAGTAAATCAGTAACCTAGTAAACAATAAATTAGTAAATCAATAAATCAGTAACCAATAAACCAGTAAATCAGTAAACCAGTAAACCAATAAACATGTAAATTAATAAATTAATAAATCAGTAAACTAATAAACTAGTAAATCAATAAACCAGTAAACAATAAACCAATAAATTAACAAACTAGTAAATCAATAAATCAGTAAATCAATAAACCAGCAAAACTAACAAACCAGTAAATCAATAAACCAATAAACTAGTAAATCAATAAACCAGTAAAATCAACAAACTAGTAAATCAATAAACCAGTAAATCAGTAATTCAGAAAACTAGTACACTAGTAAAACCAATAAACCAGTAAATCAATACACCAACAAAACTAGCAATTCAGAAGGTGGCCGTATTTTATTTTTTAAAGAGAGATTAGAGTGATGATGGCTATAATTAGGGATTTGGTTTTGAGTAAAATTAATTAATTAGTAGAAGAGAATTAATAAATTCAAACTAGATAGTAGATAATTAATAAGAAAGAGAATTAAGGAGAGAGAATTAGTGGAGTAGTTATAGAGATTGGAGAGAGAAAGAAATAAGAGTAATTTTACCAAACCACCCTTATTTAATAAATCCATTCCTTTAGTCCCCATATGGGGACTAATTAAGAGTCCCCACCAAATCCACTCCCTATTTGAGAAGAGATGTAAGGATTCTAATTTACAATCTTATCTACAGATAAGACTCATTAAAAAAAATAAAACAAACAGTTAAGTGCGTCTTAATTTATTAACTAAATATGGAATTCCTGCAAAGGGTCCACCTGTCCATCTTCGATTGGTGGACAATCTGCATAATTCTACTAACGATTAGTTTAACGACTTAATGTCGCATGGTTTGAACAAGCGGCATAAACGTAGTAAGATTTGACGTGAGATCAGAATTTAAATCTTCACATAGATGTATTTTTGATGTAATTTACCTTTTTAAAAAAGAACGATTTAATTGCACGAGCTAATGAGCTCATCTTACATATTGGTTGCTAACTTATTTTTTGAATTATGGTCAACAAAGCCCGAAAGGAAGAACGTGAAATTCTTTTTCTAATTAATGCACTAATCACCCACTAAGTGCTTCCACAACTAGTTTAATGACTAGTTTATAAGTTAAATCACCGGCCACCAACTACCTTATTAACGACTAATTACAAAAGTCTACTAACTTAACTAAGTGTTAAATGAGAGTAAGGGTGTGTTTCCTACATATTTTGAGCGGGACTAGAAATATAGGACAAGATAATATTATACAAAATTGATTGTTCTACCTATTTTGTGCTGTGTAACTCCAATTCCATGATTGAACATTTAGTCCAATTGTTTTTATTTGATAACCGCAATAATTTAATTTAAAATTTTGTTTTAGACAAAATATCCTTCATGAAAAAAAAAATCAATTTTCACACTTACATTAAAATTATTATATCACAGAAACAAAATCTTTACTTAAAAAAAATATAAATACTAAATCTTTTCAAAAAAAAAATCCTCATCAATTTGGGTCATTTACTCTTATGAACTATAAATACAAGCAATCCTTTAAATAGAGAAGAGAGAGAGTTACATTTATCTAATTTTCTACACTTGCTTTTAATATGACGATTATGATATATTAGAAGCAAGTATGAAAAAAAAAATAAGACTATTTCTCCCACTCATTTGAAGGCATGCTTGTTTTATACACTTATTTTAAAAACAAGTGTGGAAAGACTAGTGAAGTTCTCTCTCGCTCTCAGGACATGCTTGTTTTGTCCAGCTATAGTAGAAGCAAATGTGGAAGTACAAATGAGACTGCCCTCCCTCTCAAATTAAAAACAATTTATTTCAACTTTTTTCTCTATAGCTCGTGGTGGAGTCTGGGCAAGAAAAATAATGCTTGGGAGGTATTTAGTATTTGGAAATCTAGTTTTAGTTAACACTTTGGTCAAGAAAAGCAAGGCTTGAGAGGTTGTTTTGTACATCTATTTTAGAAGCAAGTATGGAAAGATTAGTGAAGAAACTCTCGCGTATGGAATGAAGGGAAACACGGCCTATCAACTAGACCGAGTACATCACAAGGCGGACCAAGGAAATAAAAGAAGCGACCGAATCGGCAAGGTACATACAACACGAAAAGGTCAAATTGGAGAAGCTAATTGGATGGGAAAAACCCCTATCGGGATGGATTAATATCAATACAGATGGGGCCATGCACCAGTCAATGGGAAGGGCTTCAGCAGGAGGAATAATACGCGACAGTACTGGGACTTGGCAGGGTGGATTTACCTGTAATATAGGTTCTGTGACGAGTGTGGGAGCTGAGTTATGGGGAGTCTACCATGGAGTCAGGTTGCTAAGACGTTGGGTAGCAGAAGGATACTCTTAGAGGTGGACTCCAAGGTCATGATGGATCTTCTTACAAGGGCGTCCACGTCCCAAGATGCACCAAGCACGTTGTTATATGAGATCAGGAAGGAGCTCAAATGGTAGGGCAAAATTAGAGTTCAACATACGTATAGGGAGGGCAATAGATGTGCTAATCTATTGGCTAACATGGATTTCGCACGACCGTTAGGTTTACACATTCTTGATGCCCCTCCTCCTGAGGTCGTTGTAATCATGGCACAGGATTTAGGTGATGTTTCCTTCCCTCGGTTGATTAAGAGTGGTCATGTAGAAGCGGTTAATTCTAATCATATATAGGTTGTAATAGCTGACGGTGCACGGTTGAACAATGCAATATCTTAAACGTCAAGGGGTGGTCTTTACCCTCCGAGGTACTCTTCCTCTTCCACGGATTTTTCTCACAGGGTTTTACGTAGTAGGAGTTTAACGAGGCCGACGGTCGCAACTTCGCAAGAGGCCGAGAGGGGACCGTGCACTAAGTAGGTTATTTGTGGCCAATGAGTTATACATAGGGGCGTTGTCCCTCCATCTTTAACCCAAAAAAAGGATGCTGGTTTTGTACATCTATATTAGAAGCAAGTATGGAAAAACAAATGAGTCTCTGTCTCTCTCTCAATCTCTCAATTTAAACATATTTTATCTTGTACATTTTTATGTAACGCCTGTGGTGGAATTTGGAAAAAAAAAACGTAACGCTTGGGATATTGTTTAGTATTTGGAAATCTAATTTTAGGTAAAACATTAATAACACCTCGTTCAAAGAGAAATAACTCTTCGGAGGTCTTTTAGTATTTGGAAATCTTATTTTGTACACTTGTTTTAGAAACAAGTATGGAAAATTAGTGAGACTCTTTTTCACCCTCAAAATATACTTGGTTTGTATAGTTATATTAGAAACAAGTGTATAGTTATATTAGAAACAAGTGTGGAAGAACAAATAAGACTCTCTCTCCTTCTCAATTTACCAATAATGGTGGGATATTTTAGTATTTGGAAATCTAGTTTTAGGTAATGCTTTAGCAATGCATTGGTCAAAAGAAATAACTCTTGGGAGGTTTATTAGTATTTGGAAATCTTAATTTGTACCATTATTTTAGAAACAAATGTGAAAAAATTAGTGAGACTTTTTTTCACCCTCGGAACATACTTGTTTTTTACATCTATAGAAGAATCAAGTGTGAAAGAACAAATAAGACTCTTTCTCCCTCTCAATTTACAGATATTTTATTTTGTATTAATTTTTGTAATGTTCGTGGTAGGTCTGAGCAAAAAAATAATAATAACGTTTTGGTCAAGTAAAGTAACGCTTGGGACATTTTTTAATATTTGGAAATCTAGTTTTAGATAACGCTTTAATAACTCTTTTGTCAAGATAAGTAACTCTTGGGAGATTTTTTAGTACTTGAAAATCTTATTTTGTACCGTTGTTTTAGAAATAAGTGTCAAAAAAGCTAGCAAGACTCTTTATCGCCCTCAAAACGTACTTGTTTTTAGAAGCAAGTGCGAAATAACAAATAAGACTCTCTATCCCTCTCAATTTAGAGATATTTTATTTTGTGCTTTTTCTGTAATACTGGTGGTGGAATTTGGAAAAAAAATTAACACTTTGATCAAGAAAAATAACGTTTGCACGCTTTTTAGTATTTGAAAATCTAGTTATAGGTTAGATAGCATCTTTAAATCATGACCAAAAAATTTCCAAACAATAAATAATGTATTGTGTGAGTCATTCAAATTTGATAACATTGACTTGTTATAAAATAAATGGTTATTGGTAACAATCTCATAATTGTGGCGAACATCTTAGCTTAGAAAGTTGGCCCGATTGACAACTCTACTAAGGTTAGACTCAATTATCTGATGGCTCGGTTGCCTCAAAAGATGTTTACCAACATCTGCACAACTTATCGTCCTCGGTTTAATGGGTTCGCTGGATATGGGCTCACTTCATCCCTGCCCGCAACTCTATCACGGTCTGTAGTGCCATCTAGTTTTTCGCATCATGTCATTGGGACGTAGTCTCTCTAGATCATGTCATTGTTGTTTGTCCGTTCTCCGAGGAGGTGTGAAGGTCTTGTAGGATTTTGCATATTGCCAGCCACTATTTACTTCTTGGAGCTGAGTGTGTCCGCTGGTCTCATGAGTTTAGTCCTCCGTAGCTGGCCCTCTAGCGGGTGGGCCTTTGCCATTTCCACTTGGGAGCTTTGAACTGGCAGAATTGATGGATCTTTAAAAAACACAAGGCATCTGCCTTTATCGAATTATTCCCTTGTTCGTTTGTTGATGGCTAAGGCTGGTTCATTGAACCTTGGTCACATTTTTAACTCACAAGCAGATCTCCTTCGTTTAAGGCTCGTGTGATTACGGAGGTCTTATGACTGATAGAGTTTATACACAATAAAGATGTGTTCTAAACATTATGAACACACTAATAGCGGAAGCGAAAATAATCGGGTTACCTCCAGCCATTGTTATGGCTTCTATCGGACTTCGGTTTTAATCCGACAACGCTTTGTGGCTCTTCTAAACTCTTGCTCTCACTTCTTGATGGTGCTAAGATTCTAAATGTGTGAGTGAGTTTAGAGGACCTCGAAGTGTTGTATTTATAGGCTCTCCATAACCATCAATGGAGAATATTGTGATTTCGTAATATAGGCAATTACCAATTCAAGAATATCACAATTTCTTGATTAGCAAGTAATTTCCTATTGAGTGTGATTTTGTCCACAAAATAAGTGGGTAAATCTTGACAATATATGGACCACATTATATGAAAAGATATTTCCTCTTTATGGAGAGATCTTGTGAGATCTTTCCCGTTTAATTGAATAGGAAATATTCTTACATTCTCCCACATATAACACTCACCAAAAGAAATAAAATATATGAATCAGGGCGATAAGTCCTCTTTGAGCGAGTATTATCTTCCATGTATTACAATATATCAAATCTCTTAACTAAGCCCAATAGCCTTTAGAGAATAAACCACATGTTTATTCTAGGTCCAACAAAACGATATTTCTCAATAAAAATTAAGTGTGCACAACTATAAGAGAAAATATCAAATTAAATAAGAGTTTTACTAGTGTACCATGCGACAAAAGTTTACATTACGGGACCAAGTCCCATGCTCTCCACATGATCCTTGAATTTCTTTGGTTGCATGCCTTTAGTCAAAGGATCGGCAATCATCAAATCAGTGCTAATGTGTTCGACAACAACTTTTCCGTCTTTAACACGTTCTCTTATGGCCAGATATTTAATGTCGATGTGCTTGCTTCGACTACTAAGTTGTTATTCTTAGCCATAAAGACAATAGCTGAATTGTCGTAGTACACCTTCAGTGGCTTGGAAATAGAGTCTACAACTCTAAGCCCTGATATGAAACTCCTTAACCAAACACCATGAGATGTAGCTTCAAAACAAGATACGAACTCAGCCTCCATAGTGGAAGTAGCAGTCAATGTCTGCTTAATGCTTCTCCAAGATATGGCTCCACCAACTAGCATAAAAACATATCCTGAGGTGGATTTCTGTGAATCCATGCAGCCAGCATAGTCAGCATCAGAGTAGCCAATCACCTCCAACTTATCAGTCTGTCTATACATAAGCATGTAGTTCTTTGTTCCTTGAAGATATCTTATCACCTTCTTTGCAGCTTTCCAGTGATCAATACCTGGGTTACTTTGATATCTACCCAATACTCTAACAGCATATGCAATGTCAGGTCTAGTGCAAACCTGAGCATACATAATATTTCCTACAGCTGAAGCATATGGAATGTCCTTCATTTGTTCCCTCTCAAGGTCATTTTATGGACATTGCTCCAAGCAGAGCTTGTCACCCTCACAATAGGTGCTACACTTGGCGAACTATCTTTCATCCAAAATCTTTCTAAAACTTTGTTGATATAGGTCTCTTGAGACAAACCCAAAATATCTCGTGATCTTTCTCTATGGATCTTAATGCCAATGACGTAAGATGCCTCACCCATATCCTTCATATCAAAGTTCTTTGAAAGAAATTGTTTCACCTCATATAATAGCCCATTATCATTAGTTGCTAGCAGAATATCATCCACATATAAAACAAGGAAACATATCTTACTCCCACTGATCTTTAGGTATATACATTGATCTATGATATTCTCTTCAAATCAAATGAAGTAATGACATCATGAAACTTTAAATACCATTGGCGGGAGGCTTGTTTCAAACCGTAAATGGATTTATTAAGCTTGCAGACTAAATGCTCACCATCACTAGAGGAGAATCCTTTTGGTTGTTTCATATATACCTCTTCCTCTAAATTTCCATTAAGGAAGGCCATTTTCACATCCATCTGATGTAGCTCGAAATCAAAATGAGCTACTAGTGCCATAATTGTTCGAAGTGAATCTTTCTTTGATACAGGAGAAAAGGTCTCCGTGTAGTCAATTCCTTCTCTTTGAGTAAATCCTTCGGCCACTAGTCTTGCCTTATATCTCCCAATGTTGCCTTGTGAGTCTTTCTTTATTTTAAAGACCCACTTACATCCAATGG
The DNA here is from genome assembly GCA_012979155.1 of Hypericum perforatum. NCBI lineage: Eukaryota > Viridiplantae > Streptophyta > Magnoliopsida > Malpighiales > Hypericaceae > Hypericum > Hypericum perforatum. The sequence continues at coordinate 216,893 of SOPF01027679.1, read as the reverse complement.
GTTTTGTACCATTAGGCAACTTGACGAGATCCCAAACATGATTTGATGCCGTAGAGTTCATCTCTTCAATCATGGCTTTATGCCATAAGTTTGATTCTTTAGAAGTTATAGCTTGTAAAAACATTCCAGGATCATTTTTTGCTCCAAAGTCGTAGTCTACTTCTTGTAGATACACTTCATAGTCACTAGGTATAGCTGACCTTCTAACTCTAGTAGATCTTCTTAATGTTGTTTCATCATTTTCTTGAGGAACTTGTAGTTCAACCGGTTGCTCAATTGGTTGTTCAACATTGTCTTGATGAGCAACTTGATCTAGAGGATCAGGATTATGATTTTGTGGAACCTGAACTATTTGACCTATACACGGTTGTACTTGAGGCGTGTGTGTGAAAAATAGTCTATCACTTAGGTTAGAAGGTTGAGCTTCATAGTGATCGATCTCAGAAATTGGATCTTGCAGTTGATCACTCCCACTAATCAAGTCATCTTCAAGAAATTATGCATTTCTCCATTTTGGTCCGGAGAACCAGGCATAGTGTATTGGGCAACAATCCCATGCTCTTAAAGAAACTTCGCAAATGATCCAGGTGCTTGTCCATTTTCAGTATATCTACCATAATACTCTCCACCTCTATCTGATCTCACTATCTTAATTTGTTTACCACATTGTAGCTCTACTTCAGACTTGAAAACTTTAAAGACATCCAAAGCTTAATCCTTCGAACGAAGTAAATAGAGATACATATATCGTGAGAAATCATCTATAAAGGTGATAAAGTACTTTGGACTACTTGCCTCCATGTCTGGACAACATATATCTGCATGCATGATCTCTAACAAATCATGGCTCCTCTTTGCACCCTTTTTAGACATGTTAGTTTGCTTTTCCTTAATGCAATCCACACAAGTCTCAAAGTCATTAAAATCTAGAGCACCAAGTACTCCTTTATTTACTAACCTTTTAATTCTTAAGATAGAAATATGTCCTAATCTCCGGTGCCATAATAAGGAGAAATTTTCTTTCACAACAAAACGCTTTAACCCAGCAGTAATATTCATAGCATTATAAGCAGCATCATTTTGTAAGGAAAATAAATAAAGACCATTATACAATGTACCAAAACCAACAACTTTGGATTTACTTAGTAAGGTAAAACCATTATCCAAAAAGTTAAAGGTAAAACCAAAAGGTACAAGTCTTGAAACTGAAATTAAGTTCCCAGAAAAACTAGGAACATAAAAGGTCTTCTCTAAATGCAAAATAAAACTTCTACTCAAAACCAAATTGCAAGAACCAATAGCCTCTACAAGCGAACTCATCCTTCCTCCTGAATGGATGTATTGCTCACTTCCTACTAGCTTCCAAAGGTTTTGCATACCCTACAAGGAATTTGAGACATGAATTGTAAAACCAGAGTCAATCCACCATGTGTTATGACCAACATTAGTTAGATTTGATTCATAACATACAAACGAAAGTTGTATACCTTTCTTGTCAAGCCAAAGTTTGAACTTGGAGCATTCTTTCTTCATGTGTCATTTCTTCTTGCAAAAGAAACACTTTGACTCCTTCTTAATATCTACTTTGACAGGGATCTTGCCTTTGTCTTTAGCACGATCTTTCTTCTTCTTTTCAGAAAAGTAAGGTTCACTTTCTCACCCTCATCCATTGCTAGCCTTCCCTCTTCTTGCACACACATGGTCAAAAGTTCATTAATTGACCACTTATTCTTATGTGTGTTGTAAGATATTTTAAAAGGACTAAATTGCTGAGGTAAAGTGTTCAAAATGAAGTGAACCAAAAAGGTTTCAGACATATCAACTTCCAACCACTTTAATTGAGCTGCTAAATCCCTCATTCGCATGATATGATCACACACACCTCCAATTGCGGTAAGCTTCATGGATGAGAACTGCATGATAAGGGTACTTGCCAAAGCCTTATCTGAAGTGACAAATTGATCATCTATTGCTTTAAGCAAAAGACGAACATTGCCATATTGTTCTATAGAGCCCCTTATCCCAGCAGATACTTTGGGCTTTATGAACATAACGCAGAGCCGATTAGATTGCTCCCACTTTTTATAGAGATCAACCTGATCTGGGGGTACTTTCTTCAGTGATTACATGTGGCTCGGGCTTTCTTATGGCATAATCCATGTCCATCTATCCCAAATGAAGGAGAACTCTTTCCTTCCAGACCTTAAAATTGTCATCATTGAGTTCGGGAACATCACACTTGATATCAGAGAAACTAGGTTGACTAACTGCAATTTATAAGATAAATATGCTTATTAAAATAAGTTTGAAGCTAACAAATATATCATATTTTACCAATGTAAAACATGTTAATCATGAATCTAGAGACATTAAACTTGCCTGTGGGCTAAAGTTATAACTCTATTAGATTCATACTAACATGATAAAACTATCAAATTATGTTCCTTTTCCTAATACCTGTGGGTTAATTAGGAATTATAATTTGATATTTTATCCTAATTAATCATACTAATACTATAAAATTCCTGTCGGTAAATTTCATAGTAGTTCATATGAATAATTACAACTATTGTTTTATGTGATCTTAATCCTGAATATATAATTTTAATTAATTAAAGATGTTGTGGCTACTCTCTAATTAATTAATATTATATTGATCACCAAACCTCAATAATCAAGATTTAAACAATAAAATCTGAATTTATATTGTATTAATCATCATTTCACTAAATGTCATGTGCCAATTTCTAATAACATAATGACAATTATTTAATAAATAACACAACCACACGATATCTCTTAATTTAATCGTCGCAACTATAAACTGAATAATATAAACTGTTGCAACTATAATGAACTTGCGTACAACATGATAAAACATTACTTCCTCAATTAACAGTTTATATATGCACCGATCAACATAAGCTGTTCTCAAAGATTAAAAATAAATAATTGATTTTTAACCATAAAGCATATCATGTCACTTTGTTTTGAGAAAAGAGAACAGACAAGTTCATGTCTTCGTTTCAAAACCAAAACACAAGGTGACTCTTTATTTTATTATATAAAGCGACCAAATCATCTTTTTCTTAATAAGTCTCCTCCTTTGTTCGGAAAAAGAGAATTTTAATCCGCGAAACAGTATTAAAAGGAACGATGATTTTTCGTGGTCTAAAAAAAAACAGATTTCGTTGAAATCCAACATCAAAGATATTTATTATCTTAATTTTCCAAATAATGCATATTATGAAAAAACCAATGTTTGGAAGAGACCACTATAGCCATGAACAAGACAGAGGTATAAACATGCTCATGATACCAATTGATAGAGTTTATACACAATAAAGATGTGTTCTAAACATTATGAACACACGAATAACAGAAGCGAAAATAATCGGGTTACCTCCAGCCATTGTTATGGCTTCCGTCGGACTTCGGTTTTAATCCGACAAGGCTTCATGGCTCTTCTAAACTCTTGCTCTCACTCCTTGATGGTGCTAGGATTCTGAATGTGTGAGTGAGTTTAGAGGACCCCGAAGTGTTGTATTTATAGGCTCTCCATAACCATCAATGAAGAATATTGTGATCTCGTAATATAGGCAATTACCAATTCAAGAATATCACAATTTCTTGATTAGCAAGTAATTTTCTATTGAGTGTGATTTTGTCCACAAAATAAGTGGGTAAATCTTGACAATATATGAACCACATTATATGAAAAGATATTTCCTCTTTATGGAGAGATCTCGTCTTTCCCGTTTAATTGAAAAGGAAATATTCTTACAATGACAACATAGTGTTGGACTAACTACAACGTAGATCGAAGCACGGTGGCTCTCTGGGAACCTCCTTTATGATCGGTGTCTTTTGAAATCCGGGGTTTTGTTGTCGATTAAATATAAAAGGGAAAAGAATCTTTAAGTACCCTGTGGTTTGCAACAAAATCACTTTAGTACCCCGTGGTAAAGAACCCTTAATTCGAGTCATACTTCACCAATTTTCCATCACTTTGGTCCCAAATTACGATACTGCCCCTCCCTAAATCAGAACCTAACCAAACCCAATTCAACCGGACCGGACCTATATTCAATTTAACCCAATGGAGTGTAGAAAATAAAATATGACTCGGATTAAGATGAAAATTTACAAGAAGCATTCTAAAAATACATAAGAATTACAGAAAAAATTTCAAGAATTTTAGAGGCCTGGAATTATTTTTTTTATTTTTCAAAATTCTAAAATTTTATAAACTCATATAAAATAGAAAATACATCCAATTAAGTTGAAACTTGTCCTAGGGATGCATTTTAGTTCATACATTTATTGGAGGTTCTTAAGGTTTCATGAGACAAGTTTCAACTCAATTGGATGTATTTTCTATTTTATACAATTTTACGAAGTTTTGGCACTTCAAAAAATAAAAGAAATACTTTTGTGCCTCTAAAATTCCTAAAATGTATTTCTTAAATCATATGTATTTTTAAGATTCTTCCCAATGGGACAAGTTTCAACTTAATTGGATGTATTTTCTATTTTATATGATTTTACGAAGTTTTAGCACTTTGAAAAAAAAAATTACTTTCGGGCCTCTAAAATTTTTGAAATTTTTTCCGTATGTCCTACTTATTTTTAGAATTCTTCTTGTAACATTTCAGCTCAATCTGAGTCATATTTTATTTTCTACGCTCCATTGGATTAAATTGAATATGAGTTCGGTCTGGTTGAATTGGGTTTGGTTAGGCTCTGATTCAGGGAGGGGCAATATCGTAATTTTGGGACCAAAGTGATGGAAAATTAGTGAGGTATGACTCGAATTAAGGGTTCTTTACCACAGGGTACTAAAGTGATTTTTTTGCAAACCACAGAGTACTTAAAGATTCTTTTCCCAATATAAAACCCACCAGCATTATATTCTGTTATAAATTTCGAATCATTAATGACACAATATTGTTAAATTTTTTCGAATTTTTTTTATCAAATAAAATATGCTATTTTCACGAAGAAAAAGGAAAAAAAATAGAAGTAGTAAAATACCGAGACCCCACCATAAGCATTAAAAAAATTCAAAATAAGTAACGTTTTTTTGGTCGGGAAAATAAGTATGTTTTTAAATAGATAGGGAGGGAGAGTCACATTTATCTTTCCACACTTGCTTCTAATACATTTGTAGAAAACAATCATGTCGCTAAATAAAGAGGGAGAGATAATCTCATTTACCTATTTCCCACACTTGCGCTGTAGCAACTACGATTTACTCATATATGAAATTATATTTATAAGTTATTTTATTTTAATTTTTAAAAAGATATAAAACTTATAAATTTTATAACTTAGTTCATATTCGAGATTATATATTTTACAAAATTTGAAATGATAAACTAAAAAATTTTAAAAAAATATTTACATTCAACTCAATCATAAATAAGTTGACCACTAAATACGAATAAAATGTGCTTTTAAACATATTATTTTTTTTAATCATAAAAATATTTTTTCTTGGACATGAATGATCAAAGAGGTAATCGGTCATTAATCATCAAATTTATTTGCCCAATGCTACTTTTCTTCCGACCTTTTTTTCTTGAAGATATAACTTTCCAAACACAATTATAATTTCATCAGTTTGAGTGTATAACTAGAAAGATTTAAAAAAAATGCTATTTTTGTTAGATTTATTGTTACTATACTTTGATACACTGTTTTTAAATCGGCAGTCTGACCAGCAGTCTGACTGGTCGGACCATGAATTGGTCACTTAACCAGCCATAAATCTCTAATCGAATCGATAACCTTACTAACCGGGGGTTTTAAGCTTGGCTGACCAGTCCGACCGGAAAATTGGGATCAAATCGGCCGGTTCGATCAGAAATAATTACAGATTTATTTTATTTTTTGATTCGACATTAATCATTCATATAAATATTTTATTTAGTATATTTATAAAAATTAGTATAACTATATGTTTTATTGATTTATTACATAATTATTTTATCTATATACCTATATATTTTAAAAAACTAGATTTTTTTAAAAAATATTTTCTAGTTCGATCAGCTATCCAACCGGTCCGATTTTGAAAACTATGCTTTGATAGCTGCGTTCAGTTTTCAACTTGGAAGATTTTCTGAAAGTTAATTTTATTCCAAAATTCACTACTGACAAAAATAAAAATAGATGTAGCAAATACAGCCTCTATAATATCCAACTATAATAAAAACTAGTGAAAAACCTACGGCACCCGTCGACCGATTTATGTTGTTAGCAGTATTTGCTTGTAAGAGTGAAATTGTTGTTTCACATTTAAGTTTTAATAGTATGCTCTATTCATTCTTTTCAACTGAAAACATTAGTTGAGAAAAAAAATCCAAGTATTGTACTAGCAAACTTTTGGTTGTGTGCGCCTTATTGGAAAAACGGAATCAGAAGGCTGCCTCATTTGTTCAGCTGGTTAGACGCGGGAACTTGGCAAGCCTTTGGATAACGAAAATTGGGCCTCACCAAGTAACACGGCCCAATGACTTAAAAGTGATAGAAGACAGGCCCAACCTGGTTACAACAACTTATCAAGACGTTGCAGTTTCTGATTCTTAGTCGGGTGAGGAAAAATATAAAAATCTGATATTTGATTTTTTTTGGATTCGAATTTGGATAATTATATGTTCGAATTTGGATTTGGATTATTCGATATTTTTATTTCGGATTATGACTCGAACTCGGATAAGAAAAATTTCAATTCGGATTATTCGAAAATCCGAATGTTTTGAGACATATAATCTATATATTCTAATGAGTTGGACTCATTTCAATACATATGTAACATATATAATAAATTGGGTAGTGAATAGACATACGTTGGACCTTAAATAACATGAAAAACTAGAGCCCAATCACCTAATTTATGTTAACACAGATATATTTTGTCTAAAAATCATTTAACTCTAATGAATAGTCACCTAATTTTTAAATTTGGATAATTCGGATTATCTAAATCTGTAATTTTGGATTTCGGATAGTTCACTTTTTGAATTTGAATTCGAAAAAAAGTAATTTCGAGAAATTCGGATTATCGATATTTGGATTATCCGAATGCTCAACCTTATTCTTGACATGTCATTATTCTTATTTAGGACATGTATCATTTTAATTAGAAATTACATCTAATTGGGTAATTTACTTGTACCCGAAAGATGGACGCAATCCTTACATCATGTGTGACCCTAGCTAGTCTCGTGTGATGTATATATATGACTTGTACATCACATGGTATCAGATCAGAATAGCTGACCCGTCAACTCTAAAAGTCTTCATACACACCAATTCACACTAATACACAACATATCAAGGGCCAACACCAAAATCAGAGGAGGAGAAGAAGAGATTAGCTCTTTCGTTTCATCTAAAGTCATATATGTGTAATCCCCTCTATACATATAGACCTTGGATAATTCTGGGCGTGTGTATGTAACTGATCTTTTGCATGACAGTAACTAGGGAGAATAGATTGCTAATATGAGCAATGCTCTATACATAACGAATAGTATGGCTTCCCCAATGGTACTATCCAATAGCCAACACCGACCTCGCTAAAGTATCTACTATGGATACGATACGATGCCATGATAAAAGGCTAGCTCAAAAGAACCACGGAGAAGGACATACATGCGAGCATGAAATACACAAAGATCGCAGCTGAGATTTGGTTCAATCTAAAAGAATATTTTAGTAAGTAAGCGTACCTCGAGCATATGAAATTTGGCGGTTGTTCACCCAACTTAAGCAAGAAAAGATGATTGTTTCATCATATAACATTAAGTTGAGAGGCCTATGGAATGAGATGCCAGTCCTTAATCTATTGCTAAAGTCAATATGTAACAATTGCATGTGCGATGTCCAAAGTAGATATCGAACATGCAAGAAAATGAGTGCTTGCTCAATTTCTTAATCGAACCTAATGAAGTTTTTGGTGTCATAAAGACCGAAATCCTAACCTATTTTAAGTACAATCTTATCTCAATCAATCGATCAACCAAGGACTTGAATTGCAAACTCATTTTTTCTCATAATTCTTGCAATATATAAGGCTTATAATGAGGAATCTGATTGGTCTGAGTAGGTTCTGCAATGACTTGTACTATCTTAACATAGTTCAAGATGGTGGGATACTAATGATAGTGCATATACAAGATGATTTTCAAATTTGGCATAAGACATTAGGACATTCGTCAAAAGAGAAGATGAGACACATTACCTTTCTTCATAATAAAGTAGATGATAATTTTGTTATTTATAATTCATGTTTACGAGCAAAATAAATGAGGTTTTCTTTTTTAAGGAGCTCAACAAAAACAAATTATTATTTTGATATGATACATTGTGATATTTGGGGGCCATATCATTCAACATCTAAAACAAATTCACGATACTTCCTTATAGTTGTTGATGACCACAGTCAAGGATTATGAGTTTATTTGATGAAAAATAAGTTAGAAGCTGATGTTCCATAGTATGGACACTAATTCAACACAAAGGTAAAGAGAATTCAAAGTGACAATGGAATTTAAGTCTAATAACATGTTGTAATTTTATGCAGAGACTAGAATCATCTTGCAAATCTCTTGCGTCAATACCCCAAAAGAATGGTTTAGTTAAGCACAAGCACATGCACAGTCTTGATAGAACTCGTGCATTAAATTTTTAAGCTAACCTACCTATTGAGTTCTGGGGTGAATGCGTCCTCATGGCAGCCTATTGAATTAATCGGATGCCATCTGTGATCATTTAACACAAAATACTTTATGAGATACTATTTGAAAAGTTGTCAACCTATGACCATTTGAAGAGTTTTGGATGTCCAATGTATGCACATCAATATCCCTATAACAAGTTTAATGAGAGGGGGAGACAATGTATATTTTTGCAATCCACTATCTTAGAAGGGATATAGAGTTTACGATCTCATATTGGGAAAATTTTTCACTAGTTGGGATATGGTATCTTTTGAACATGTGTTCTCATTTACACATATTATCTCAATATCAAGAAAAAGTGATGGGAGGGTTAGAGAAGATCAGAGACTATTTGTAGCAACAAAAATATCGAGCAATTTTGAATTGGCAAGTGAAAAAGGTATAGAACATCCAATAATCTTAGTAATCAGTAGCAATCCCAATGTGAGAATAATTCAAAAGGTCCCTTACTCCATCAATACTAATATTTAGAGTAATAACTAGGAATAAGTAGGTCAAAATCCAAGTATTGAGGCCAAGAGACCAAAAGATAATGGGGAAAAAAACTAAAAGTTGCTAGTGCGCTTAAAGAACTTTGAAGTATAATTATCACCCTCTATCATATCACAAGAGCCAACCCATTCATCAAGAAACACTACGGTATTCTCTTGACTCACTTTGTTAGTTATAAGCAGTTTTCTCAATAACACAAAGTGTTACTTGAAACTATTTTCTCTCATGATTAGTCTAAGGATTATGTAAAAAATGATCTGTGCCTTAGAATCAAATAATACATGAACAAAGAACTACCCAAAGGGAGAAGAGCTATAGAGTCAAAGTAGATATAAAAGGTAAAATTTAAACTTAATGGCAAGAACAAAAGTTACAAAGCAAGGTTGGTGGCTTGTGGTTTGAAGCAAGTGGACAGAGTTCACTTTAATGAGACCTTTACACATGTTGCAAAACTTATCACTTGAGATGTTTACTGGCTATAATAGTAAAGAAGAATTGGTAGATTAATCAGTTGGATATGAACAATGTATTCCTATATAGAGATTTACAAGAAAAAGTGTACCTAAGATGTACACAAGGATTTGCAAACCTAGGAGACAAGAGGGTTTGCAGACTACAAAAAATTATTATATGGCTTGTGGCAAGCCTCAAGAAGCTAGTATAACAAGTTCTGAAGCATTGCTCAAGAAGGATTTCACCAAGTCAGAGGTTGACCACTCATTATTCATATACAAAAGGGATGCAGTTACTATAATGGAAGTTATATATATTGGCGATGTCAATCTTGCTAGCACTAGTCAGCTAAAGATTGACGGAGTCAAGATACTTGGATGATCTCTTTGAAATTAAAAATTTGGTATCTATGAAGTAGTACTTCTTGAGTATTGAAGCTGTATGAGTTATACATAGACTTATACACAGTCAATAAAAATATTTGTTGGACATTTTGGAAGACTGTGGTAAGCAAGGAAGACTGTGGTAAGCAAGGAAGCAAACTGGTAATCTTTTCTATAAAACAAAATTTACCCTGTAGCCAATAAGGGACAAGAAATGGTAGACTAAACTAGATATAAAAGATTAGCTAGATGATGCATATATTTGGTAATTACTCACTTGGACAAATTTTATTTAGTTGGATCATTGAGTCAATTTATTAGTTATCCCCAAATAGAGAACATAATTGTTGTGGAGCATATAGTTGAGTACCTAAATAGTATCATTAGCCAAGGTATCCTATTACATAAAGATTGATGTGATGCATTGGTGGCCTATTGTGATACAGATTTTGATGGCCTTCCTATGACAAGGAGGTCATAAACTGGGTATTTTATCTCATTTAGGAGATTTTCTGTATCATAAAAAAAGTAGTATGTGGTAGCATGTTTATCAACTAAAGTGGAATACAGAGCCATGCCTACTATAGTTCAAGAGATAATATGGTTTTATATTGGTTGCTTTGTGACCTTGGAGCTTCACAGACTCGAGGGATATTATTAAACTGTGATAATGAAGTGACATTACATATTGCTATGAATTCAATATTTCATGAACAAATAAAGAATGTCAAGATTGACTATTATTATATATTTAGAATGAGTCCAAACAAGAGAGATAATTCCATGCAAGATTTTGATGGTCACTCAATTGGTTGATATTTTTAGGAAGGTGCTCAGACAAAAATACTTCTAGGCAAGCTGAGTGTTAGAAATTTGCACGTTAGCTTGAGGGGAAGTGTAGAGATAGTGACATATCATTATTCTTGTTTAGGAAATATATCATTTTAATTAGGAATCTACATCTAATTGGATAATTTACTTGTACCTAAAGTCTTTAGATGAGATGCAATCCTAGTATCATGTGCAACCTTAGATGGTTTCCTGTGATGTGTATGTGTGTGTGTGTGTATATATATATATGATTTGTACATCTAACAAAAATGAAAAAAATAATAATTTCACACTTTTAATAATGGGGACTTACTTGATGAGTTCAGAAGTAGTATAAATAAAAAAATGTTTACATTGGGTAAATTTTTTAGGTGGAGATAACTTATTCAATAGTTTTCTTCTTTCTATTTCAATAAACGTTGTTTATTCCTTTTCCTTCTTCAACCTAGACATTTGACACTATCAACTTAGTCATGTGTATAAGAATCGTATGGAGAAGATTCATATGTTGAACTCATCAGTTGTTGTTAGTAAGTTTTAGTAATGAGGTATGTTATTTCTTCACGCACAAAATATTATTATTTCAAAATAGTGACTTAATTGTTGTATCCTATTTTCAATTGATACATATTGATATTTGGGCACACTGTATGGTGAACTTTCTCATAATGATTTTTCATACTTTCTTACCATTTTTATGATCATTTAAGATTTGTTTAGTTTTACTTGATAAATAAGAAGTGTTCTGTTCGACTATTTTTAGATCTATTTTGTCAAATGGTAGAACTACAATTTGATAACAGAGTGAAATAGATCAAATCAGATCAAGGCAAAATATTTGAAATGACAAAGTTTTATTGAGAACAAAGAATTATTCATGAACTTAGTTGTATGTTAATCCTCAACAAAATGGCTGTGTAGTTGATTATCAAGATATTTTGAATATTGTGTATGCATTGATTATCAAAGCTCATATGCTTACGTGTTTTTAGATTGGTGTAGTTGTATTTATTGTGCATCTCATAAATAGATTACCCAGTTCTGTTATCAACAATAATCATATTTGAGATTTTTCATGGAAGACTAAGTTACAAACACCTACGAGTATTTATATATTTGTGTTATGTGGTATTGTCACATGTCCAAAAGATTAAATTGATTCTACAAGTTTGTCAATATATCTTGCTAGGCTTTCCAGATAGAATCAAAGGTTATAGATTGTATGATCTTGAAACACACTATATTATTATTTCTCGAGATGTGATCTTTTACGAAGAGATATTCCTTTTTAGAAGTCTTTTGTGTAATATGAATCTTACAACCATCAACATCATACCTCACCATCCTCATCCACAATCCACTATACTCAGTTTAAAGACTCTTATTTTTTGTAGTAATCCCTTATACAACATAATTTGTATAATCTTTTGCAAAATTTGCAGCACCCTCTACATA